>CM076580.1:1173536558-1173825036 GCA_034641835.2 Pinus albicaulis
AAAGAGTAGTGACAAGGTCTTGGAGTCATACTGGTGTCAAGGTTTTGTGTCATGGTCATGGTACTTATCTATTGAGGATATATAAGAAGAATTAATTTTGGGTTTTCCTCTCCAAGAGGGAGACGTTTTGGCCCTAGCTTGAAGAGACTAAATTCTATGTCTCATGTTTTGATAATCGACTTGATGAAAGACATAATAATATAATGAAAGAAATATTTCAGTAATATAAGCATAACAAGAACACAAGTAATTATCAATAAGAGAATAAAATTAAACTATTCCCTACCAAATTCTCGACATGGTTTCAGAGATAAGGTGTTGAAGACAAGAAAGGGTTATTTGGAAGAAGACACTTAAGTACCAAAAATTTCAAGGATATATTTTCTATAAATAAAGAAAAAATCATAGACCTACATTGAAGAGTCAATCTTCAGTTCTAAAGAGGAAGTTTGCAGAGATTGAAAATCCATCTCAAGAAGATCAAGAATTTAAGGTTATCTAGAAGAAGCCAATCTAAGAGGGAGCACCTGTTGCTATTTACATCATCATCAAGGAAGTTGATAGAAGGAGAAATGTTCTACTCAAGTAAGTATTCTAAATGTCTTTATCTGAATTAGTTAAAATGACCTTGTGCAAGGAAAGTAACAAATTGTCCGAGACTACAAAATTTCTTGCATGCAAGATAAGGACAAATTGAAATTTGATTGAAAATGAAGTAATGGACTATGTCAACGGATCAATAGTTGAGACTTCAAAATAAGGTACCAAAGGTCATGAAAAATACATGAAGGGAGACATAAGAGCCCGAAGGATTCTTATAGAATCCATAAAGGATTCTCTCATTCCCTATGTATCAAACCTAGAATCCTCAAAAGAAATATATGATAAATTGGTGGAGCTATTCTTAATAAGTACTGTAGGAAAAATTATGTCTCTAAGACAAGAACTATACAATTTGAATATGTCAAGAGAGGAAATAATAACTTCATATTTTATGAATATTTTCGAAATAGGATATCAACTGCAGAATTTGGGAGTAGAAATGTTCGATGGATAAATACTTACTATGATACTAAATTCTCTACCAAAGGAATGGGGAAGATTCACTTCAAGTATCTCTGGGAGGAAAGATGGAATGACATTCCAGGATATATGGAATTTATGTAAGACAAAAGAGGCTATATGAAACATCGATATAGGATCAAATAAAGCCTATGCTACTGTGTCAAGAAGGAAAGGAAAATTTGGTAAGTTTGGTCCTCAGAAGAAAAGAAGGAACGTGGATAATATAATGAACTTAGGCACTATATAAAGGATTGTCCCAAATCTAACAAGGAAAAGAGGGAAAATGAGGAAGCCCATATTTCCGGAGAAATAGAAGAACCTAATTCAAAGAAGCCTAAGAAAGAAGAAGTGAAAGATATCTATTATGATTGAGATCATCTTCATCTTTAAGAGGTATCTATCGATTCTAAAATAGTATGACGCATCATTTTAAAATTATCATTATGGTAGAAGAATTGTAGAAGGATCACTCATCATAGAAGGATATTTACTATACACTTATACATCAACTATAACATGAAATAAGTGGCTCTTAGGAACCTCACTAAAAAAAACATTGATGGAAGGTAGTCATCTAGATCAAGGATCATCATTCAATAATCAATATGGAAACATATGTTGACATTTTCTAATGGAGTCCTATTTGGTTTCACTTGTTAGAAATAAATCAATAGGTTTCCGCGAGAATTCTAACTTGCAGAATTTTGAGATTAGAATGTGATGACATATTGACAAAGCAGGTCAATAGAATGAGACACTTTCATTCTAAGGAAACTTGCTGCAAGATGAATCAAAAGGAAAAGAATGAGGTACATGCTGGCACTAGATGATACGAAGTCATGTCATGTGGTTGCAGGTAGTATACTTCTATCTTTAGAAGTATGATAAAAATAGAAAAAAAAACTCTTTTGATGCACAGGTTGCCAAAAAGGATTAATATACACTACATGAAATCAACATAATATGTCGTCATATGGAATATGAGGTGACTTTACATTATCAAGGAACTACACAATGGAAGTTCCTGGGAAATGACATAAAACTGTGTGGAGAAAGAAAAAGGAAGAGATCGTGGGAAGTACAACCATGGAAATAAGCAGTCAACATCCAAGGAAGCTAAGAATACTTGACTAGAAAATATCCTGGGAAGATATCTAGACTCTGATAGAAGTCTGGAAAATATGGAGACCATTGAAAATACATATATTTAGAAGATGTGTCAATCTGTAAACAAAGGATGTCGATGCTTACAAGAATATGTCACGGTGAAAGGTCATCACTAATGTAACTTTTTATTTAAAATTTCATATTTATAATTAATTAATACCTTATAAGCTTATGTAGGGCTACCAAAGGGAAGTGTTGGAATCACGATTACCGTTAGACCAAAACCCACAGGCGTTATTCTTCGCTACAATCGCCAAAGTTAGGATCCACAAGAGGCGGTTAGTGCATGTCTCGAAACATACGGGGAGCGTTGAAAAAATGTCCAACAATCTCCCCCCCAACGTGAGCTGGGTGAGTTTTGAACTCGAGACCTGTCACTCTGATACCAATTGTTGGAATCACGATTACCGTTAGACCCAAATCTGCAGGCGTTAGTCTTCGCTACAATCGCCAAAGTTAGAATCCACGAGAGGCGGTTAGTCCATGTTGCAAACACACAGGGAGCGTTGAAAAAATGTCCAACATGAAGTATATGTCTTCCACAAATTGATAACCATATGATAGGATGGAAGATCTTTGGGAGAAGTATGGTTTGAAGAAAATCAACATGGAATGAAGCTAGATCAGATGAGAAGATTGATGGCTCACTTTCTAACAGAAGACATGACTCTTGGATGAAAGTGATGGATGATATGTGCCCTAATGAGGAGGTCACAATGATGAAGGCTCCTCAAGAACAAAGAAATTAATGACATTGAAAGAAGGATTCTTCATGAGCAGCTGGGTGTTTTCATCATTGCTTCTATAGGTCCCTGACTAAGAGGGAGCCTGGTAATAAGTTTCTTACTTGGAATAAACTTGGTAATTCCTAAGCCGAGAGGGAGCTTAGGTATATTCCTTGTATAGGAATGAGTAAATTAATTTGTGGAATATTTCCTCCTTAGTTGAGAGGGAGAAATAGAGACGTCATTCTGGTCTTCACTTGGGAAGACAAAATGGAGGATTGGGTAATCATCTGGCACCTAATACTCTTTAGGGGACGTATTAGTGCATCCAAGATAAGGTTAGCTATGGAAGGACAGATATTATTTGAGGATTGGGAATCCAATAGTAAGAATAGTCCAAAAGAGGTCATACTCGGTGAACACCCGGGTGGAATATGTACCTTGGAGACAATGATGATGGTGTCTATAATCATTGGTATCTCCAACATTGTAGCTCATGGTCTCGTGGAGAGATGGAGTTGTTATTCGAGGGCTTGCACTAGGACAATGCTAGTTAATATGATGCTATCAAATATGGATTACTAATAAAATTATTCTTATGATATTCTTTAGATTGAGAGCGACCATGTACCATTATGAATACCTCCCTAGTTAAGAGGGAGTGTTGAAAAGTGTGACTAGGTTTAGTGTTCATAATGACTAAGTAATTATGAATTTTTGTAATGAAGAAGACAAAGATAATACAATGTATTTTGTAATGCTTGCTTCATGGGTTTCATGCACAAGGAGTTTTTATTATAGGTCAAATAATTATTCTTGATGTCTTTAGGGATTTTTCATCTTTTCATAAATGTATAATTTAGAGTCATGTATATGAAGTGTTGTTACACTTGTAAAGGATAATTATTGAGGTAAAAAGTATGCCTCAATACCTTGTCAAAATTATCTAGAAGATTCCGGAAGATCTCCTTGAACAAGTTGGCTCAAATGTATTAAAGAACTCGTAAACTTAGCCTTATAGAAGATGATGATGTCATCCTACAGAGGGTAAGACTGTACACCAATCATTTAAAATTACTTCTGCGATAAAAGTGAAAGGATCAGGTCTACAATTGAGTGTGAGGTCAAGGACTAAACTTTGATGCCAAGAAGTGCCATATTAGTGAAGTAATATGGAAGTATTATATCTGTCTCTGGGTCATATACACCAAGGTCACTTTAGGACTGCTGAGGGTTACTTCAAGAAGAAACAATTTTGTGATCAAGTGTGAATCAAAGGTTTGTTCTAGTGCGAAGTCTAGAGGGTGATATACTAAGGAAAGGGAAGGACTAAAATAAGGAAGAATATAGAGAATTAAATGTATATTGTTGGATAAAATAAGAGAGTCATAATACCTTTGTTTTGAGATCAGTGTGCTTGGTATATCTTGGAAAAGTACCAAAGGTGACTACAGTAAAGGAAGGATCACGACAGTGAGCTAAGGATCTCAGACTTGGAGATAAATAGGTGAAAATAGAAGGTCAAGTAAGAGTCTTTAGAAGGACGAGGCTAGTTCAAAGAAGGGAAAGGAAGAATCATACTAAATACTAGGATCCGAGCTTTCCTAGTGTTGGTGCAGAGAAGTGCAGCAAAGGAGGTCAGCATAAGGAGCCTAGAAAGAGCAGTGACAAGGTCTTGGAGGCATATTGGTGTCAAGGTTCTGTGTCATGGTCATGGTACTTGTCTATTGAAGATATATAAGATTAATTAATTTTGGGTTTTCCTCACCAAGAGGGAGAGGTTTTGGCCCTGGATTGAAGAGCCTAAATTCTTTGTCTCGTGTGTTTTGATAATTGACTTGATGAAAGGCATAATAAGATAATTTATACAAGATCTTAGTAATATAAGCATAACAAGAACACAAGTAACTATCAAGAATATAATTAAATTAAACTCTTCCCTACTAATTTCTTAGCATTGTCTTCCTTAATACCTGATATTCATTGAACTCCAAACCTGTTGCAGAATAGCCTTTACGAGAAGATGAACCAATATTCTACTAAGAGAGTTTATGAATAACTATGGGATGAATTGGGATTTGCATTGCACTATTAATGAGCCCAAGAGGGGTTTCAAAGAACTTAGGTCAAAACCGCCCAACTATCCATTGTTCATATCATAGCATATATGAAGAATAATTCTATGTATGAAGAATTTCCATGTATCGATATAATTTTATGAAGGCCTCAAAGTGGTCTCTCCTTGATTATCATGACAATGCCTTTGTGCATACAAGGATTAAACTCAACCAAAGTTTCAAATGGCTGCCAAATTTTTGGCTCCTCGATCCAGGATCATTTGCATTGGGTCATGGCACTGGGGTGAATCCGTTGTCATTTCCATTAATTTCGATGATTATGATTTCAATCTCCACTCTAAGGTTATCCAATATACCTTCCTCTCCATTTAGGTGCCTCAAAACATGAAAGAGAGAGATTTCTTTGAATTTTTTCAAATGGAGTGAAATTCTTCTTAAAATAGGAGGAAATGAAGAGTCATGAGTTGATATAGACTTAGTGATCATTCTACCAACAATCATCGAATCACCAAGGATTTAAATCTTTCTTATGCCCTTATTCCTAGAAATATGTCATCCTTTCCATAATGCTAGATATACAACTTTTTTGTTTGTGGTTGTTCCTAAAATCAGAGTGTAACTTATCTCTTCATATTCCTCAAGGAAATATATCACCCTTACCTCTCTTGCCACCCCTAAAAAATTTCATATATGTCACTTTCTATTACCATAACCAAATAATTACATTTATTTTATAGATTCTTTTCCATTGTTAGGGCATAAAAATAAATACAATAAAATTGAAAAAATGTTAAAACAAGATCCACACAAATCCACTTGGTTTCCTACAAGTTTGACACTATGTACACAAATCCATATAACAAATTACCATGCATTTTTTCTTTCTTTAAAAATTACATGATCATGGCAACAATAAGTATTTTGCATAAGAAGAAGAAAAGCCAGAGATTATTTAAAATAAATAAATACATATCTTAATGTTTAAATAATAACTTCATCATGTACAATGAATGCATTACTAATATTATCAATTTATTGATAATAAATATATTAGAAATTAATAACGTATTTATAATGAAAACTTGAATTGTTATTCTAATGATTAGATGTATATATTATTAATACATCTTCATATATTAATAATCTTATGATGATATTTATGATATATTATTAATGTCATTCTTTATGCCTGTGTGTGTATTAATAATGTTATGATGATATATTATTAATGTCATTATTTATGTGTGTGTGTGTATTAATAACGTTATGATGATATATTATCAATTTCATTCTTTATGTTTGTGTGTGTGTATTAATAATGTTATGATGATGTTTATGATATAATCGTCTTTGCGCATGCATGTGTGTGTGCGCGCACGCCCACGCACACATGTGTGTGTGTGTTTTAGCTAAATTTTATAATATTTAAAAAAATGGTTGTAAATATAATCATAATCTCTAAGGACACAAAGCATCAACATATTTAGAGAAGACATATCAAGTCAGTGCTAAGGTACCTGTGTGTGTGTGTGTGTGTGTGTGTGTGTGTGTGTGTGTGATATAGATAAGTTTTATACCATTTTACAAAAAAGTGGTTGTAAAGATAATAATAATATTTAAGAACAAAAACAAGAAATATATTTAGAGCAGAAATATCAAGTCAGTGCTACGGTTCCTGTTGTACATGATACAACAACACCCAAAATTTTTCGCCAATACCAAATTTTGGTCCCCCCTTTTCTTTCAAAGGCTTAAATGGTCATTTCCATGATTTGATTGATCAAATATCTCATGAAATAGATCCCATAAAATTCTATAGTTTCTCATGTTTAAAAGGCACGTTGTACGTGCATATCATTTTTTCCATATTGGTTCTCCTCCTATCTAATGCCTTAGGGTTTTTGGAGTTGTTGCTTTCATGATGCATTCTCAAGTTTCATGCTCTCTATGTTATGTTATAGGTAGAACATATGGAAAAACATGCTTTGAATATTATTTTTGCGACTGTTGGAAATTAAGGCTTGTGTTTTGTGATCATGTCAAATGAATAAGTGTATACAATATTTTAAATGTTTACTTGTAATTAGTCTTGATGCATCTTATCAAATATTAGTCACAGTTTCTAATAATATCGCACCTTTCTTGGCTAGTGCAATCACACTTCGTAGTGACAATCAACACTCCTTGTCGTAATGTTTTGCACCAAGCACACTTTCTAGGAGAAAGCATAGCACAACTTATAGAGGCAAGAAATTCACACCTTTAAAACATAGGCTAGTGCATTTCCTTGATGTAGTGTTATCACAATTTCTATTTGCAGAGATTTCCCTCGAGCCTAGTGCACCTTCTAAAAGTATACCTAACACATCTTCCAAGAATATGTTAGTGCACTTATTAGAAGCAGTGCCAACATATTATCTAGTAGAAAATCCAATGCATTCTTAAGAGCTATCCAATCCTCTTTTTCCCTGCAAGATGCACTGGGCACACTTCCTTAACTTAACGCGCTTTGTAGCTACAGGCGACACTTATGTTGCAAAGGCTTACAACTCATCTGTCACATTTGGAGATCGTTTTTGTTATGATTTTGTCTCAATTCATGAATTTTAGTTTTGGCCCACATATTCATGTCATGTATTTGATTTTATGTATGTGTGTGATCATGTTATGCATTTTCTTGTTCTCATATTCACTCAACTTATCTCACACAACCAATTTTGGGGTGATTCCCTATTCTCATACCTTACACTAAGCCATGAGCATATTGATCCCTCAGTCTGAGAGATTGCCACATAGTGCACTCTCAAGATTCAATTATGAAACCTCTCTTAAACTTATGACCTCTACCCATCAATAAGCCTGCCTAACACATAATACATTCCTAGTGCACAAGCCACAATCCCTTGTCTCCTAAACTTGTGACTTGCACCCATCGTTGGAAACCTTTCCTTGGTGAGCACATAACACACTTCGATTGAGCATAAATTCCACCCTTACCTCTTGCAGATGTTCCTTTCTCTCAACATAGAGACTCTCCCGCTATAGTAGCACATTTCACATTTCTAGTACTTAGACCTCCATCGACTTCCTCTTGGTATTACACTCTGCACCAAGGAGAGACTATCTTTCGACCCTAGCACTTAGTGCACTTTGAGAGACCAATGTGATTTCCATTACCTCAAGCTTATACACTTGTTCTTAGATGTAGTGCATTATCCTTTCGAAGTGAATAATTTTCATAAGTAAAGAAGATTGAATATGTGTTTTTTTAGGGTTGTTTGTGTGTTTTACATGAGTGAATTTAAATGTGATAAGATCATTGGAATGATAACACAGGCGCATTGGCATTGTATCACTGATGCATTGGCATGCCAACATAGACTCATTGGAACAAATTAAATCTATGAAGTTTGATGCCTATTGATTCAATACTTGCCCCACCAGAGTGTCATCATTCAATTAGATCACAACTATGCAACAATGATTTATCTCTCACCAAGATAAAAGTGCGCATCCCCAGTAAAGGACAATGCATTTCATCCCAAGTAAGGGACAATAAGTGCATATTACAAAAGAGCAAGAGGATAATGAATGTGTTGCACAACCATCATAAGGGGCATACCAAGGCCACACTTACCATTTGACTGCATACAAAGCAACACACATAGGGGAGGAATGGTATCTGATAGACTACTAAGAATTCATTCATAAACTATAATAAAAGTGACATGACTAGGAAATGTGATAAAGGAATGAAATCAAAAGCACAAATTGTAAGAGTGGAAGTGAGGAACTTTAGGATTCAAGTGTGGCCATGCACCAAAAAAGCAGAGTATTTTATACCATCCTAACATTGCACATAAACCACAAAAGGAGAAACATTGATAACCACAAAGGGTGAAGGAATATCTAATCAATAAATTTTACTAATTACACTTTATGGATATGAAATCTTATTTATATTTTGATACTTATTATCTTGATCATTTTTTTTTTTTGTATCTAGAGGAATCGACAACGGCAAAGGTGTACTTGTGTAACACGGTGTCGAATCCCCCCGGCTACCACTATAAACTTGAGGGGAGAACGCAAGGCCCGTGCACACGCCTCCTGAGTAATCGACCGAGGTTGGGGATTGAACTCGTGACCTTCTTAACAACATGAATGCCTTAAAAAAATGTCTGCTGACCACTAGGCCAAGCCCCATGAGCTATTATCTTGATCAATTTTATTATGATAATAGTTTCTTATTTTATTAATGAAAAGATTTATTTTGTATCCTAATTAATGATGGTATGTTTGTAGGATTGAGGTTGTGAGGTGGTGTTGGTAATTTACATCTAGATACCTCATGATGGCATGATCTAGGTAAAAAAAAACTATCGAATGATCCAATCAGTAATAAGGTCACCTCATATTGTTATGAGGAAATTGAAAAAGTGTTGAAGACCGATGGCTTTCCTACATAATACTAAGTCAAAGCTCATTACACCAAGGCTCATATCATTATTTTGTAAATTTATTATTATGTCATTAATGGAAAATATAAAAGTCATGAAAAAAGACAAAATAAGGAATGCCAAATATCACATGAGAGCCCAAGGGTCACTTAGAAGCTAAAGAGTCTGTTGGAATTCTAAAAGGTCCTTTGGAAGAATAAGAGTCAATTTAGAATATGGAAGGTCATGAGGTAGTCCAAATGTTATAGGAGAAGGTGAAATGTCACCTTCCTCATTTCTATAAATGTAACCTCATGCCTTAAGAAAGTGGAATTTTAGCACTTAAGCTACGCTAGATATAGGTTTTATATCTTGTGCTTGAGGATTTGAAAGCCTTTGCTCTTGGTAGCCTATAGGTGGAGGGATTGTGAGGATAGTGTTATGTCATGAAGATGATATGAACTGCTCTCATCCCACCATTAGTTTTTGATGAGCTTGTGTACATGTACTTGAATGGGAGACATTATTAATGAGAATATTTCAATATATGTGTTGATTCCCATACATGTTAGTGGAATTTGTAATGACTATTCATGATTTTTTTGTTTATTTATGTGGGTTTACACATTGGTTTCATGTTTATGAACTATTTATTTTGAAGCAGTTGATGTCTTGGATTTGAATCTTTGCCTTGTTGAGATTCAAAAATATGATGATCCTAGTGAAAATTAAGCACCTACACTAGGTGGGGCCCACAGGCTATTTTTAGGTGTATGTCTATTTTTAGAATGGTTGAGAAAATTCTATTTATAGCGGAGGTATATTTATAGATGTTGAGAAAATTCTATTTATAGATGATGTTATATTTTTAGATGTATGTGCAAAGTCTATTTATATATCACATGTCTATTTATAGATGCATGTCGACTATTGTTATCCCTTAATAATAGTTGGACAATAAATATTAATCTATTCTCTTGAAGCACTTGAAATCAGTTAACTGAAGTGGAAATCCAGTTAGCTGAAGGAATTTCAAGTTCTAAAGTTTGTTGGTGGGACATGCAACTGGAATTAGTTGTAACTGAGTGGTTCGAAGTTGTAACAGAGTTGGATGTGTAGTTAGGAGAGTTGTAAAGTAGTTTAACTCAGTTAAGTGAGTTAAACTCAGTTGTGCTAGTTGTAACTAGTTGTAATTGAAGATACACTAGTGAGACATCAGTGAATTAAATATTAATTAACTCACATGGAGTGATCTTACATGTAACTGAATATTTACTAATGTTAACTACATGCATGTCAGATCCAGTGGAGACCTAGTTGAGAGGTAGGTGAAAGGGACAATTGACTATCAGTTGTGCTATATTGGATTGCACTCTTGCAAGCCAAACACACATTGGAAACACTCATGAGGATTGCGCAGTCAAGGAGGGTGTGATTGCATAGAATTGGTATTTGTAATCAACTTGGATTTCACAGTGGAGGCAGGCTGTTCTGAGGCAGAAAATTGGCTAAGACATTTGCCAAATTTCTGTATGAAAATGTGAGACGATTGTATATTGTATTGAGAGATCTTGGAGTAGGATTTTGTATGAGATTGTTTCATGATCCATGATATATACATAATATATAATAGTGGGGTTTTTAGCTTTATGCTTTCTTGGTAAACATATGTGTTATGTGTGAAAGATATTTCTTCATGTGTTTGCAATTGGCGATCGTGTTTTAAAATTCCACAAGAATTTTTGTAGAAGCGATTATGTATTTAAAATTGGCATATAATTGTTAGATCAAGAGAATATAAACAATACATAATTGTAATAAAATTTCTACATGGTATCAGAGCACATAAGATTGCAATTTTGAAGCAGGAACTGAGTTTGTTGGTGGAAACAATTCGAATTTGCTGCAAGAATTTCTTGGTGCGACAGTTGAGTAAACATCGAAATGTCTTTCAATGGCTTGCGGCTAGAGTATGCATTCGAGGGAAGCTCGAAATACATTTCCTAGAAGGACAGGATGGAGGCGGTGCTTGAAGATAATGGCTTGAAGGAATTCATTGCCAGTGATGTTCCTAAGCCCACTTCGACGAATGCTGCATTACTTGACGCATGACAAAATAAAGGAGCGAAGACAATAAGGATTATGTTGGAAGGTGTACGAGACTAAATTGTCTCAAGCCTTCATGGGAAAGCCACTCCATATGCTATGTGGAAAGCTTTGACGGATCTTTTCCAAAGTAGCAGCGACCATAGGAAATTGGTGCTGAAGGATAAACTTAGAAAGATCAAGATGGAAAAGGGAAACAATATTCCAAAGTATCTCACAAAGATTGTCCAATGTCAGGGTGAACTGGAGAGTGTGGGAATCACTATTTCCGATGATGATTTAGTGAGATTGGCTCTCTTGGGACTTCCTAAGAGTTGGCACAGTCATCAAGACTTTGTCAATGGACTGGAAAAACTGCTGGATTGGGAACAACTGTGATCGGATCTAGTGCAGGAGGAGTTCAGGCGAAACACCATAGATGGATCTTCATCAAAGCATGATGATGAAGAGGATTATGATTTGGCTACCAAGGCAAGGAAAGGGAAGTGGAAGAAATTTCACTCAAAATCCAACTCTAAAGGCTAGAAGCTGGATTTGTCCAAGGTGAAGTGTTTTCCCTGTCACGATCATGGGCATCTCGCCACTAACCACCAACAGAAGAAGAAGAACAAGAAGGCTGCTGGAGATGCATTTGGTAAGGCCCTTGCCTCACAATTTGAACTTGATTTCTCTTTTATCGCATGCCTGGTATCAAGCGCAATGGGATTGGTGTGGTATCTTGATAGTGGTTCTTCCTTCCACATGATGGGAGATAAGGAGATTTTCAGTGACTTGGAGGAGAAAGATCTCTAGATGCATATAGATATGGGCGACGATGGATGATACAGTGTGACCAAAATTGGTACCATTACCTTTGAGAGGGATTCAGGTAAACCATTTCAATTGAAATATGTTATGCATGTTCCAGGTCTGAAGAAAAAATTGGTCTTAGTTGCGATGTTGGAGGACAAAGGCTATGACGTTGTTTTCAGCGATGGAAAAGCTTTCATGCGACATAAAACAATGGGTCAAGCCAAGAGGATAGGGATTCAAGCCAAGAATCTCCACAAGCTAGAGGTAGGAGGCTGCGCTTCCATGATAGGCAAGGTGGAAAAAGTGGTGAGCCGGGATGAGGGCGAATTATGGCACAAGCGATTGGGCCATCTCCATCATGGAGCTTTAAAAGTCATGCAGCAAATATCTACTAGACTTCCAATGGGAAAACTTGCTATGTTAGATCAGTGCAAGGGTTGCACCATGGGGAAGTATGCAAAGTCCACCTTTCATGAAAAGGAGAACCATTCTTTGGTGATCCTAGAGAGAGTTCACACAGACGTGTGTGGACCATTCTCATTTGATTCAACAGAAAATCATAGGTATTATGTTATTTTTGTTGATGAATTTTATCGTAAATTCTAGATATTATTCAGGAAGAAGAAAGATCAAACATTCTCAAAGTTCTGTGAGTTTACGACATTGGTTGATAAAGAGTCGAGGAAGCAAGTGAAGGCTCTTCAGAGCGATAATGGTGGAGAATACATCTCGAATGAATTGAAATACTTCTATAGAAAAGAATAAATTCAAAGAGAACTCATAGCGCCTCATAACCCATAGAAAAATGGGGTCACTAAGAGGAAGAACAGAATGATCATGGGTGCGGCATGAGCAATGCTGCATGATCAAGGCCTACCAATGCATTTGTGGGCGGAAGCATGCAACATTGTGGTTTATGTGTAAAACCGTTTTCCTCATAGAGTACTTGACATGAGTACACCTAAATAAGCTTTTACTGGTAAGAAACCAGATGTTTCTCACTTTAAGATTTTTGGCTCATTTGTTTATGTGCATGTGACCAAGAACGCCAGGAAGAATATGGAGCTAACTACTGAAGTTGTGATATTTTTGGGGTACACAGAAACACCCCATAATTATCGTGTGTATTTTCCTAACAGTATGATGACTGTTATGCGACGGGATATCAAATTCGATGAGGGAAAAGCCATGCGGTTGTCGCTTGAGAGGGAGTTGGACTTGCAGGCAGAGGAGGAACTGTTGGTTCCCAAAGACGAGTCTCTAGATGTGGATAAACCATAGAAGGAGGTTCATGGAGTGGAGGAGTCCACTCACACAGAGCCAAACATTAGAACTGGCAGAAGGCATACCACAGATTCTGAGAGGTTGAAGCTTGATGCGACACATAATGTAGGAGTCCCTACTTCACAGCGCAAACAAGGACAGTCTCTTGACAGATTCACTGGATATATGGCTCTCATGAGCAAATGTATTTTGACTGAGCCATCTTACTTTCAGGAAGTAGTGTAGGAGCCCACATGGGTAGATGCAATGGTGGAGGAGTATGACTCCATTGTCAGAACCAATGCTTGGGAAATTATTCCAAGGTTGGTTGATAAATCAATGGTAGGTTCTGTTAGACTCCTATACCAATAGGTGTCATATATCATGATTGAATTGATGAGCTATGTAATATTTTCATACCTTTCTTGTCGCAAAGGTTTCTCATATTGTCAAAAAAATCAAAAAAATTAAAAAATGTAAAGAGGGTATACCCTAAAAGAAAAATCAGAGGGTGAAAAAAAATAAAAAATGGCCAAAAAAGTGAAAGAAAATGAATCCCACCAAGAGAAAGGCCAAGGAAAGTGTGCAAGCCTAAATGCCACTAATTTTTTCTCTTATGTAATAAACAAATTGTGTGCAACTTGTATTTTATGCCACAATTTATGAATAGTAAAACAGTTTAAGCTTGGCTAGTTCATCTTTCAATTTTATGTTTTAGAGATAGAGAATAAAATCTGACCAAAATGTTTAATATTGGTAGATAATTAGATAGGTAGAGTAAATAATAGGAGCTCAACAGTTTAATCTGAGCCCTTGGATGTAATAAGGATAGAATTAGATAGATTTCCAAATGTAAAAGAAAAAGTGTGATGAGGGTTTGCCAGTCTAAGTGCACCCTAATAAAGAAGAAAAAATGGTAGGGTAAAGTAGGTAGGGTAGGTAGATGTTGTTGCAGAATTACATGTGATGGATAATGACTCTGGATGTGTTAAATCTTTACTTTCATCACAAGTGCAAAGGCAGACACTAAACTAGAAGAATTTCAAGCAAAGCAAAGTCGGATTATTAACTTCCCTTCTCATTTTTCCCTAAAAATTTCACTAATTTCCCCCAAGTACTAAGAATTTTGAAAATTAAAGGGGCTCAAGGAATTTCCTTGACTTTTGGAGGGACCGGACCCTCAACCCAATAATTGGAAAAGCCTAAATACTTAAAATCATTCATCATGACATTCATTCACTTATAAAAAATCTTTTCCTAAGTAAAATCCTATTTTACTTAGGAAAATTATGCAATATTTCATAAAAACCCTTCTCATTCAAGCATAAGTTAAATACATTAATCTAATGTTTTACACTTAGCGCTTTTTATTCATTTCCATATTGATTTCTAATTTATTATTTAAATCCTTGCAAATTTCCCTTTTTCCCGTATTATTTTAAAAATTCTCAATTAATATAATATCCCGCCCCATTGGTTGAAATATAACCTTAATATGTTGATTAATTAATCAAATTATAAATCCACATCCCCGCCGCATTTGAAATACATTAATTAACCATCACGGTTAATTAAAAAAACAATCCACCACTAGAAATGCCCCCGGCGCGATTATTTCATAATAAATCACATCGGGCCCGCCTTGTTATCTTCCCGTCATCTCACCTCCCCAGCGACCGTTCGATTGATTAATCAAAGATCTACAGTTATCGTTGATATCGATGGCCATCCTCGTCCAAACAATAACGCGCGATGGCCAAGCGGTTTTTTGAACAGTGCCACACCACGCATCGTTCATCATATGGAATCACTCACCCTCCGCTGAAAACTGCCTTTCCCCAAAAGCTGTACGATGGAAACCGCTTACCACTTATCTTTCGTGACGAAACCACCGTACTCGCTGATGTCATCCATTAAAATAATAAAAAACCCGCCAACCTTTGACTTTGTGAATAAAACAAATGACCTGCCTCATTTTCACAATCTCATGCAGTGACCGGTGTCCCATGCAACGAATTTTGAAATCAACTATCGAAATTTGCCAACTGCTACTTTGTTGAAGAAAATTGCAGTCGAGTAATCCAGAGTTCATCTGCCATAGCCAGCACTTGTTTAGTCACTGTTTATTTCCTGGAAAACAGGTTTTTACCCAAATTCCCGTTAAACTCTGTAAAAACCTGGCTTTTGTTTTAAATTCTACACGAAAAATTGAAGCAGAGTTTAAGACTGGTCTTTAGTTCATTCCTCAATTGAAATTGCATTCCCAAACCTATGATTGTGCTTGTTTTTCATCAAAACCGGCAATTCATTTCTGAATCCACAAGAACCAGAGATGGAAATTCCCGTGGCTTTGAATGCCGCACCCTTGAATGCCCCTCACAGAGATTTATACTATCTGCCTCTAGTAGATAGCGATTTCCAAATTAAAAACCTTGTTCTCAGTGAAAATCCTCTTCGAACTTTTTGCTGCTGCAAAGAACCAGAATACCAGAAACTAAATGGTGGGAAGAAATGTTAGAACTTTGTAAAAATGATCCTTACATGAATTTTTGATCATTGACTACAGTAAAGTGATAGCAAGAAGGATATAAGGGTAGACAGAGGTAAAAGAGTATCAGTGCAGATAAAGAGTATCAGTAAAACGGAGCAGCTAGCATAGAATTACTAAAGAGGACAACAACGCGCCAAATCTTAGGGTCTTCATCCAACACATTCTCAAAAGAAGGAAACAACACAACATCAGTTATTATTTCTGTTATCTACGAGACCATCTGTCTCTAGTTTGTTGTAAAATACTTATGGGTCATCCTAGATTGTATCTCAATCTGTTATGAGATATTTTTTATAATTTTTTGTATAAATACTCCCTCAATCGGAGTATTGAGTGGTGGATTCTTAGAATTTTCTGTAACATTGACTATTTTGAAATAAAGTGCTGTTGGAAAAATCTTGTATGGCTAGCTGGACGAGGAATCAATGCAAAAGACTTTTTACAGGATTCTTGCGTTAGACTAAGGATCAATAAGTCATCTATCTCTTATGTTTTGAAGTTTTATACTTGTTTATTATATCATTTGTGTCTCATATCTGAATAATTAACGAAAAGGAATAAATCAGAAAGTGCTTAAGTGCAATATGCTTTTAATCGTTGTTATTCTAAATGTTTTCTTCTGAACTGGTTTAAACAGTGAATTCTTAATTGCTCATGTTTTACTAGTTTATGCATTTTGATTATTTAATAAAGAATTCTTAATTTCTCTTTGTTACTAATCACTCAATTTCCCTCTTTCGAATGTGTTGAAGGATTCTTAATTTCCCTTCATCCATTTTGATCCCATTCCATTCACTTTAGATCTATAATTGTTCCCTGTTTGATTACCTTGCCCTGTGAAACCATCTTTTGTTAAGAAAATTGATTCAGTTAAGCTATACTTTTCGATTCCATTAGCCTAATGGCCTGAAATACTCAATATTACCATGAGATATTGAATTTCATCACCCAAACTTAATCAAAATCCTTGGACTTTATAACTAGCCTAATATCTTTCAAAACAAAGCTAAATTTTACAGAGAGAGCCCTCTCTGGGTATAGATTGGCTAGATTCTGTACCTAAAAGTTGGTTTGTGGTTACCTCAGACCCCTTTCCTCTTCCCAACAACTTCAAGGAAAATCTGAGTGATAACATAGTGGTGACTCCACTGGGGACCTGAATAATTTTATTGTTAATATTTTTTAATTTATAAACTATAGACGGAACCTGAAGTTAGCCAGGTAGACTTTGAACTGCTTTTGCCCTGCAATTGCATAAGTAAATAAATGCTACTTCAGTCTATCTCCGGTCTAGTTTATGAAATGAACTTTGGTTTCAAACATTTGATCATTTCCTCTAGTCAAATAAATCTTTAAGAAAATTTAAATCCAATATCTGAAACTTCTTAAAGAAATTATTGAAGTTGTATTATTCATTTCATTTAGACAAAAACCAAAAAAAAAAATATCACCTAGAAAACTGGCTTCAGAAAGGACTTGTTACACTAGGGCTAATCCTGATCCAAATCCACTGCCTGTGTTTGAAAATCCGAATCTGATCCCCAGAATTCTTAGGAGACAAGATAGTCAAGAAAGTTCTGGTAGTTCTCGACCTCTATATAGATCAATATCCTATCCTGTGAGGTGGATTTATCTTGAGGACGAACCTTTTGATGAGCAGTTTGAAACATCTTTATTTGTAAATTTTTCTGAATCTGAGTTGTCCAATTTGGTTCCAGACCCAGTATTTCTTGAAGATTTACAATTTGAATTTGTTACTTCACATCTTGATAAACATTTGCGAAATTATATACAATTTGAGCTTACCTCTGAAGGAACATCAAATATTTCCGTAATCACTTCAGCCTCTCCAATTTCATCAACATTTCCTCAAACATCTCAACCTCAAACTACCCCTTCTATTCCTCCACCCACCACTGATAGACCAACCTCACCTGTTATTTCATCGCTACCTCTTGCAATGGCAAATAGATATGCTCCTTTGGTATTACCTGCTAATCTAGGGGCTATGCCTCAAGATTACCAAAGTAAAATCACTCCTTTTGATGGTTCTGGTACTTACACTACACAACATCATACTAAAAAGATGACCGATTATTTTGAAATTTATGAAATAGATGCTGATGATGTAAGAATGAGGATATTTGTCCAAATTCTAACTGGAGAAGTTAGAACCTGGTTTAGAGCCCTTCCTGCAAACAGTGTTACTGACTTACAAGCTATTTATAGATCATTTTTAAACAGATGGGAAAAGAAGAAAGATCCTCTTCAAATCTTATGAGACTTTGGAAAACTAAAGAGAGGACCAAATGAGACTGTGCAAGATTACGTCACCAGGTTCAATGAGGCTTACAATGCTATTCCCCA
This sequence comes from Pinus albicaulis, assembly GCA_034641835.2. Taxonomy (NCBI): domain Eukaryota; kingdom Viridiplantae; phylum Streptophyta; class Pinopsida; order Pinales; family Pinaceae; genus Pinus; species Pinus albicaulis. Next base: position 1,173,555,112 of record CM076580.1, read on the forward strand.
AAATCTTAGACCTCCTCCAGATTTAGTATTAATCAAATTCCCTGATGGATTTGATTCTGATACGGCGTATCAGCTTAGGGAAAGAGCTCCTAAAACTTTAGAAGAAATGCAAAGTATAGTTGTTAGTGTTGAATCCAACCTGATAGAGAAACGATCTAGAGCCAGAGCTGAAAGGAGAATTCCTTTAAACGAAGAACCCACAGCTTTTGAAAAGAAACTGGATGCTATTATCAAAGGAATGGAAAGGCTAGGAGATAGAGTAGAAACAATTGAGAAGAAATATCCTTGGGATGGTCAACCGAAAAACACTGTGAGAAATCCAAATTTTAGAAGGAACCAAAATCAAAATACTGGAAAAACTGGTCCTGACCAAAATATTAGGCCCCCATTCTAGGAAAATTATATTGAAGCCTCAAATTTTGAGGAACCAACTGAAGATGTTCAAATAAAAAACTTTACTAAACGCAAGAACAAACCAGAAGTTTTCTTGACCCAAGAGGATCAAGAAGCTCACATTCTTAAACAATTTCAAACCCATTTAGGAGAATCATTTGATTTTAAGGAAGGATATGATACAACCATTTACGAAGTTCACAAGAAATATAATTGGAGGAGCAGAAGAATTGATGTTTCGGAAACAAGTAAATAGAAAACTACAAAACAACCCCTCAAAGGTAAAACCAATACTACCCCTGTACATATTTTTTCTAGATCAGATCCTAATCCTTCCAACCCAATAATTGAAGATGTATCCGATACTCAACTGAATAACAGACAACTTTCCAATACTCTTCCTCCTAAAGGAAATGTAAAGGAACCTCCAGAAGTTGATTCGGAAACAACTTCAGCCCACAACCATATTCCTGAGAAGGAGAAAAATATCTAAAACACAGAAGATAAAGAAAATCCAATTGTTCGAAATACAAGAACTCAGACTGAAAAACCTTTTAATCTGGACGCTGAAGTAGGCAAATTAAAAATAGTTGTTCCATTGTCTGAATTAGCTAAACATGATGTCTACCGAAGTCAAATCAATAGATCACTTAATATTACTAGAAGTGATGACTCAGTAAATGTTTTTGATGATCAACCTAGATTATTATTTGGCCCTGAAGTAAATGGAAAACCAGGAAGTGGAGGAACTCCCCCATGTTATGTGAGTTTGAACATACATGATAAAATACTTCATAATGCCATGCTTGACTCTGGGGCATCTCACAATCTAATGCCAAAGGCTGTAATGGAGAGATTAAACATAGATATCACCAGACCGTATAAATATCTCTTTTCTTTTGATTCAAATCAGGTGAGATGTTTAGGATTAATCAAAGACTTGTGTGTTTCATTGGTTCAATACCCTGCAAAAACAATTTTGATGGATATAGTAGTAGCAGACATTCCTCCACAATATGGTATGCTATTGTCCAGATCTTGGGGTGCAAAGCTCGGAGGATATCTTCAATTAGATATGTCTTATGCTACTATTTCAGTGTTTGGCCAACCTAAGAGACTATACAGAGAAACTTTAATGAAATATGTGGTCAGTAGTCAGGAGAAACTTGAAAATTTCCCCATCTACTCAGTACACTCTGATATGGACTCATTTATTCTTTATAACGCTGAATCTGATCTTCCCACTGAATTAGAAGTTCCATCAACTGAACCAAAAGAAATTGAAAATAAATCTAGTGTTCAAATTCAGGAAATATATGAGGGAAAAGAAACATCAGATACCCAAGAGAAATCAGAAGAAAATAAAAAATCAGATCTCACTATCAAGAAAATTCCCGAAACTCCTGACACCAATTATGAACATGAAATTCTTTGGCACTTAGAATTTGATGGTTCCGTTAATAAATTAGGAGCAGGAGCTAGAATTTGGATACACAATCTTGAAAATGATCATGCTGAAGGCCATGCTTACAGATTGAACTTTAAATGCACTAATAATATGGCAGAATATGAAGCTCTTTTGTTAGGGCTTAAACTGGTCAAAAGATTAGGGTCAACTAGAGTATCTGTCATAGGAGATTCTGATTTAATCATTCAACAGATCAAAGGTCACTTTTTGACAAATGATCCCAGACTGAGAGAATATAGAGGAACATTTGTATAGATTCTCAATACCTTTTTGCAGACTCAGCTTGCTAAAATCCCAAGAAAACAAAATTTTCATGCTCATAGTCTTGCAATGTTTGCTAGCACTTGTAAATTACCATTTGAACCTAATCATCAGTTTACAGTTGAGATTAGACACAAACCAGCTATACCAGACAATTTGAAGAATTGGAAAGTGTTTGCAAATGATAATCAGATTAATAATTTCCTGAATTTAGAGAATGAATTTTCTAACAGTAATATAGATGAAGATACAGTCATTGAATCTGATCAAATAAATGAACAAGAAACAGACATTTCAGAAGAGAGTGCAATTCAAATGCTTCATCCAAAAAAGTTCACCAAAAAATAAATACAGGACCTTAAACAAATGGAGGTTGATGAGATTATAGAAGATGAATCTGAAATCATTAATTTGAAAGATAATCATTTGCCTAAAGGATTAACTCCTCTGGAAGATCTTTTCGACTCTAATGATATTCCAAAGAAACCCAAAATGGAACCATTGAAAGCTGATATTGAGGAATATAATCTGGGGATTGAAGAAAATCCTAAAATAATAAAGTTATCTAAATCTTTGCCTCCTGATAAAAAACCAAAATATGTTGAACTAATAAGAGAATTCCAGGATGTCTTTTCCTGGAGTTATGAAGACTTGAAATCATATGACACCTCTATAATTCAACATACAATACCTCTGAAAGAAAATCAGAAACCATTCAAACATAAACTCAGAAGAATCAACCCTGTACTGTTGCCTTTAATTGAAAAAGAAATCAAACGAATGTATGAAGCAGGGATAATTGTTCCTATTAGATTTTCGGAGTGGGTGTCTAACTTAGTCCCTACTAGGAAGAAAACTGGAGAGATCAGATTATGTGTTGATTTAAGAAATGTAAATAAGGTTTCTTTGAAGGATAATTACCCTTTGCCCAAAGTGGATCACATTTTACAAAGGGTAGTAGGTTCTTCAAGGATTTCTCTTTTAGATGGGTTCTCAGGGTATAACCAGATTCTGGTTTATCCTGATGACTAGGAAAAAATAGCTTTTACAACACCATGGGGTACATTCAAGTATGTTAAAATGCCATTTGGACTTAAAAATGCTGGAGAAACCTTCCAAAGAGCAATGGAAATTGCATTTTCAAAAGAAATTCATGACTTTCTTGTTATATATCTGGATGATTTAACTGTTTTTTCTAAATTAGATCAGCAACATTTGGACCATCTCAGACAAGTATTCATAAAATGCAGAAAGTATGGTATCTCTTTGAATCCAAAAAAGTCCTTGTTTGGTCTTGAAGAAGGTAAAATTTTGGGCCATAGCATTTCCAAAGATGGTATTAGAATTGATCCTGCTAGAATAGAAGCTATATTGCAGACTCCTCACCCTAGAAATGTCAAAGAACTTCAAGCTTTCATAGGAAAAATAATTTTTTTGAGAAGATTCATATCTAGCTTAGCTGAAATAATTAGATTGCTTACTAACATGTTAAGAAAGGATTCAAGTATTAAATGGACAGTTGAAGCCAAACAAGCATTTGAAGAAATTAAAATGGCTTTAACCAGAACACCAGTTCTTACCAGTCCACAATTTGATAGAGACTTCATAATATTTTCATTTGCATCAGAACATACTGTAGTAGTTATTTTATTACAAAAGGATAATCAAGGATGTGAAAAACCTATAGCCTTTTTTAGTAAAGCACTAAGGGATGCATCATTAAAATACAACATCATGGAAAAACAAGCTTTTGCACTTGTAAAAGCCATTAAAGATTTTAGAATCTATATATTGTATTCCCATGTGATAGCCTATGTACCAAATGTTGTTGTCAAATACATCTTAACTCAATATGGAATTGAGGGAAAAAGAGGTAAATGGATTGCTACCATATTAGAATATGATATTGAGATAAAACCTACAAAGCTGATAAAGGGACAGGGATTGGCTCAACTCATGACAGAAACAAATTTCCAAGCCCTAGATATTAATGAACTGGATGACGAACAGGAGATGGCGACTCCACAAATCAGCCATGCCTTCTTAGATTCACCATGGTATGCTGATATAATTTATGTATTATTAAACCTGCAAGCTCCTCCAGGGTTATCCAGAACAAAGAAAAGGTTTTTAAAGTTGAAATCTTTAAAGTTTTGTATTTTAGATAATGTTCTCTTTTGGAAAAATCATGATGGCATTCTATTGAATTGTTTTTTAAAAGATGAAGCTGACAAGGCTCTCAATGAATTCCATGCAGGAGACTGTGGTGGAAACCTTTATTGGAAATCAACTGCAGACAAGATCCTAAGAGCTAGATTTTATTGGCCAACCTTGTTCTCTGATGTAAAGAAATTTGTTACTACTTGCCATAAATGTCAAATTTTTGAAGGAAAGAGAAAATTATTACCTTTACCCCTGAAACCAATTTCCACTGAAAAACCTTTCCAACAATGGGGCCTGGATTTCATTGGAGAAATCCATCCTCCTTCTTCTGGCCAACACAAATGGATCCTCACTACCACGGATTATTTTACCAAATGGATAGAAGCAATTCCTTCTAGACAAGCCAATGACACTGTGATTATAGGATTCCTAGAAACCAATATATTATCAAGATTTGGTTGTCCTGAGAAAATTATAACTGATAATGCTGCTGCCTTCAAATCAAAGAAGATGATAAGTTTCTGTAATAAATATCATATCACTTTAAGCCATTCCACAACCTATTACCCTCAGGGTAATGGACTGGCTGAATCTTCCAACAAAAGTCTCATTAATATTTTTAAGAAATTATTGGAAGAAAACAAGAAAAATTGGCATAAGAAACTTACAAATGCACTATGGGCAGACAGACTCACCACCAAAAAATCTATTGGGACTAGTCCTTATGAGTTAGTTTATGGTATTGAGGCTGTATTTCCTTCATCTTTAGGAGTTCCTGCAATGAAATTATTTCAAGAAGCTCAGGTTTAACCTAATGATATTCAAAGGAGAATAAATTAGACTATCAATTTACAGCAGACCAGAGAGGAAGTGTATCAAAGATCCCAAGTATTACAAGAGAAAATAAAGAAGATATTTGATAAAAGGACCAAGGCAGAAGATTTCCAACTAGGAAACAAAGTTTTAAGATGGGATTCCAGAAGAGAGGATAAGGGAAAAAATGGGAAGTTTGACTTCCTATGGAAAGGACCTTATATTATTCATGCTTTACAAGGAAATAATACATATTTTCTGAAAAACTTGGATGGTGCAGAAACTGAAGAAGGACCAGTTAATGGTCGAATGTTGAAACATTACTTTGATCCTATTGATTAAGATATCCTAATTTTTAACATGTATATACTATATCCTTTGTAATGTATCAGTTTTGAGTGGATAGTAACTTACTGGAGTTGAAGCTCGAGGAGAAGGCCCTAAGCTTCAGAAGTATTACTGTCATACATACAATAAAGAAACAAGTAGAAGAAGATTCCATGGTTCAGTCAAAATCATTCCGAGGGCAACTGACCTGCTGTTCTTGACTTTTCACCAGGAAAAGCCATCCCCAAGTGGAGCCAGTGTTAGACTCCTATACCAATAGGTGTCATATATCATGATTGACTTGATGAGCTATGTAATATTTTCATACCTTTCTTGTCGCAAAGGTTTCTCATATTGTCAAAAAAATCAAAAAATTTAAAAAATGTAAAGAGGGTATACCCTAAAAGAAAAATCAAAGGGTTAAAAAAAAATAAAAAATGGCCAAAAAAGTGAAAGAAAATGAACCCCACCAAAAGAAAGGCCAAGGAAAGTGTGCAAGCCTAAATGCCACTAATTTTTTCTCTTATGTAATAAACAAATTGTGTGCAACTTGTATTTTATGCCACAATTTATGAACAGTCAAACAATATAAGCTTGGCTAGTTCATCTTTCAATTTTATGTTTTAGAGATAGAGAATAAAATCTGACCAAACTGTTTAATCTTGGCAGATAATTAGATAGGTAGAGTAAATAATAGGAGCTCAACAGTTTAATCTGAGCCCTTAGATGTAATAATGATAGAATTAGATAGATTTCCAAATGTAAAAGAAAAAGTGTGATGAGGGTTTACCAGTCTAAGTGCACCCTAATAAAGAAGAGAAAATGGTAGGGTAAAGTAGGTAGGGTAGGTAGATGTTGTTGCAGAATTACATGTGATAGATAATGACTCTGGATGTGTTAAATCTTTACTTTCATCACAAGTGAAAAGGTAAACACTACACTGGAAGAATTTCAAACAAAGCAAAGTCAGATTATTAACTTCCCTTCTCATTTTTCCCTAAAAATTTCACTAATTTCCCCCAAGTACTAAGGCATTTTGAAAATTAAAGGGGCTCAAGGCATTTCCTTGACTTTTGGAGGGACCGGACCCTCGGCCCAATAATTGGAAAAGCCTAAGTACTTAAAATCATTCATCATGACATTCATTCACTTCTAAAAAATCTTTTCCTAAGTAAAATCCTATTTTACTTAGGAAAATTATGCAATATTTCATAAAAACCCTTTTCATTCAAGCATAAGTTAAATACATTAATCTAATGTTTTACACTTAGCGCTTTTTATTCATTTCCATATTGATTTCTAATTAATTATTTAAATCCTTGCAAATTTCCCTTTTTCCCATATTATTTTAAAAATTCCCAATTAATATAATATCCCGCCCCATTGGTTGAAATATAACCTTAATATGTCGATTAATTAATCAAATTATAAATCCACATCCCTGCCGCATTTGAAATACATTAATTAACCATCACGGTTAATGAAAAAAACAATCCACCAATAGAAACGCCCCCGATGCGATTATTTCATAATAAATCACATCGGGCCCGCCTTGTTATCTTCCCGTCATCTCACCTCCCCAACAACTGTTCAATCGGTTAATCAAAGATCTACGGTTACCGTTGATATCACTGGCCATCCTCGTCCGAACGATAACGCGTGATGGCCAAGCGGTTTTCTGAATAGTGCCGCACCACGCGTCGTTCATCGTATGGAATCGCTCGCCCTCCACTGAAAACCGCCTTTCCCCAAAAGCTGTGCGATGGAAATCGCTTACCACTTACCTCCCGTGACAAAACCACCGTACTTGCTGACGTCATCCATTAAAATAATAAAAAACCCACCAACCTTTGACTTTGTGAATAAAACAAATGACCTGCGTCATTTTCATAATCTCATGCAGTGACCTGTGTCCCATGCAACGAATTTCGAAATCAACTATCGAAATTTTCCAACTGCTACTTTGCTAAAGAAAAATGTAGTCGAGTAATCCAGAGTTCATCCGCCATAGCCAGCACCTATTTAGTCACTGTTTATTTCCTGGAAACCAGGTATTTACCCAAATTCCCGTTAAACTTTGTAAAAACCTGGCTTTTGTTTTAAATTCTACATGAAAAACTGAATCAGAGTTTAAGACTGGTCTTTAGTTCATTCCTCAATTGCAATTGCATTCCCAAACCTGTGATTGTGCTCGTTTTTCATCGAAACCCGCAATTCATTTCTAAATCCACAAGAACCAGAGATGGAAATTCCCGTGGCTTTGAATGTCGCACCCCTGAATGCCCCTCACAGAGATTTAGACTATCTGCCTCTAGTAGATAGCGATTTCCAAATTAAAAACCTTGTTCTCAGTGAAAATCCTCTTCGAACTTTTTGCCGCTGCAAAGAACCAGAATACCAGAAACTAAATGGTGGGAAGAAATGTTAGAACTTTGTAAAAATTATCCTTACATGAATTTTTGATCATTGACTACAGTAAAGTGATAGCAAGAAGGATATAAGGGTAGACATAGGTAAAAGAGTATTAGTGCAGATAAAGAGTATCAGTAAAATGGAGCAGCTAGCACAAAATTACTAAAGAGGACAGCAACGAGCCAAATCTTAGGGCCTAGATCCAACACATTCTCAAAAGAAGGAAACAACACAACATCAGTTATTATTTCTCTTATCTACGAGACCATCTGTCTCTAGTTTGTTGTAAAATACTTATGGGTCATCCTAGATTATATCTCAATCTGTTATGAGATATTTTTTATAATTTTTTGTATAAATACTCCCTCAATCGGAGTATTGAGTGGTGGATTCTTAGACTTTGCTGTAACATTGACTATTTTGGAATAAATTTCTAGTGGACAAATCTCGTATGGCTAGCTGGACGAGGAATCAATGCAAAAGACTTTTTACAGGATTCTTGCGTCAGACTAAGGATCAATAAGTCATCTATCTCTTATGTTTTGAAGTTTTATACTTGTTTATTATATCATTTGTGTCTCATATCTAAATAATTAACGAAAATGAATAAATCAGAAAGTGCTTAAGTGCAATCTGTTTTTAATCGTTGTTATTCTAAATGTTTTCTTTTGAGCTGGTTTAAACAATGAATTCTTAATTTCTCCCGTTTTACTAGTTTATGCATTTTGATTATTTAATAAAGAATTCTTAATTGCTCTTTGTTAGTAATCACTCAATTTCCCTCTTTCGAATGTGTTGAAGGATTCTTAATTGCCCTTCATCCAGTTTGATCCCATTCCATTCACTTTAGATCTATAATTGTTCCTTGTTTGATTACCTTGCCCTGTGAAACCATCTTTTGTTAAGAAACTTGATCCAGTTAAACTATACTTTTCGACTCCATTAGCCCAATGGTCTGAAATACTCAATCTTACCACGTGCTATTGAATTTCATCACCCAAACTTAATCAAAATCCTTGGACTTTATAACTAGCATAATATTTTTCAAAACAAAGCTAAATTTTACAGAGAGAGCCCTCTCTGGGTACATATTGGCTAGATTATGTACCTAAAAGTTGGTTTGTGGTTACCTCGGACCCCTTTCCTCTTCCCAACAACTTCAAGGAAAATTTGAGTGATAACAAGTTCAAGATGGATCCAAAAGGTAAAACTAGTTGTTGATGGGAGTGTTGAGAAATACAAGGCCAGATTTTTGGCCCGGGGCTTCTCACAGATCGAGGGGATTGATTATGAAGAAAACTTTGAACCTGTCGCATGGTATTCTTCCATGAGGACCATCCTTGCTCTCTCAATGTAGATGGGTTGGCACATTCATCAAATGGATGTTAAGACTGCATTCCTTAATGGGATCATTGAGGAAGAAGTGTACATTGAGAAACCTGAAGGATTTGAGATGTTCAACAGCGAGTCGCATGTGTGCAGACTCAAAAGAGTATTGTATGGGCTAAAGCAAGCACCCCGTGCTTGGTACACTAGTATCGACAACTATTTCACCGTACTTGGCTTCACCAAGAGTGAGGCAGATGAAAACCTATACCAGATAGTGGTGGAGGGTAAGATTTATATCATTGTTCTTTATGTTGATGATTTAATACTGACTGGTGATGAGCAGTTGATACACTCATGCAAGGAGGACCTTGCAAAGGAGCTCGAGATGAAGGATATGGGCCTCCTTCATTATTTACTTGGATTGGAAATATGGCAGCAATATGATGAAATTTTTGTGTCTCAAGGCAAGTATGCAAGGGAGATACTGGGTAAGTTTCACATGGAGGGATACAAACCCATGGATACTCCTCTTCCAGGAAACTGGAGGAAATAGGATGCTACATCTGGAGAGGTAGTGGATGCTACTGTCTATCGACAGTTAGTGGGTTTGCTAATGTATTTAGTGAATACATCGTCGGACATATGCTATTTGGTGAACCAACTTAGTCAAGCGATGGTTAAGCCTACCAAGCTCTTTTGGAAGGCGAGCAAGCATGTCCCGAGATACCTGAGAGGCACATCTGAGTATGGCTTGTGGTACAGACAGACGGATGAGGTGAATTTGCATGGCTTCACGGATGTAGATTGGGTGGGCATCCCAACAGACAGAAAGAGCACATCAGGAGGGGTCTTCAGTATCAGATCTACAACCATTTCTTTGTACATCAGGATACATAGATTCGTGGCACTCAGTTCAGTGGAAGCAAAATACATGGCAGCAAGTGAAGCTACATGTGAGGCTATCTGAATGAGAAAGATCTTGGTTGGTTTGTTTGGTTCACGTTTATATCCTACAATGATTGATTGTGATAATCAGAGTTGCATTAAAATCTCGATTAATCCTGTGTTTCATGATAGATCTAAGAATATAGATATCCGATATCATCATATCAGAGATTGTGTGCAGCAGAAGATCATGTTGCTTTAGTACATTCCTACAGAGGATCAGGATGCAGATATTCTGACGAAGGTGCTCACCAGGAGCAAATTCGAATACCATAGAGACAAGATCAGCGTGAAGGATAATCCCTTTCTTGTTGAGAGGAAGTGTTGAGATTCAACAAGAGGATGATCCTAGTGAAAATTAAGTACCTACACTAGGTGAGGCCCACAAGGTACTTTTAGGTGTATGTCTATTTTTAGAATGGTTGAGTAAATTATATTTATAGTGTAAGTCTATTTATAGATGTTGAGAAAATTCTATTTATATATGATGTTCTATTTTTAGATGTATGTGCGAAGTCTATTTATAGATCACATGTCTATTTATAGATGCATGTCGACTATTATTATCCCTTTATAATAGTTGTACAATAAATATTAATCTATTCTCTTGAAGCACTTGAAAACAGTTAACTGAAGTGGAAAATGAGTTAGCTGAAGGAATTTTGAGTTCTAAGGTTGGTTGGTGGGAAATGTAAGTGGACTTAGTTTTAACTGAGTGATTTGAAGTTGTAACAGAGTTGGATGTGTAGTTATGAGAGTTGTAAAGTAGTTTAACTCAGTTAAGTGAGTTAAACTCAGTTGTGCTAGTTGTAACTAGTTGTAACTAAAGATACACTAGTGAGAGATCAGTGAATTAAATATTAATTAATTCACATGGAGTGATCTCACATGCAACTGAATATTTACTAATGTTAACTACATGCATGTCATATCCAGTGGAGACCCAGTTGAGAGGTATGTGAAAGGGATAGTTGACTATTAGTTGTACTATATTGGATTGCACTCTTGCAAGCCAAACACACATTGGATATGCTCATGAGGATTGTGCAGTCAATGAGGGCGTGATTGCATCGAATTTTTCTTTGTAGTCAACTTGGATTGTGTAGTGGAGGCAAGCTATTGTGAGATAGAAAATTGGCTAAGGCATTTGCCAAATTTCTACATGACGGTGTGAGACGATTGTATATTGTATTGAGAGCTCTTGCAGTAGAGTTTTGTATGAGATTGTTTCATGATCCATGATATATACATAATATATGATAGTGGGGTTTTTAGCTTTATGCTTTCCCAGTAAACATCTGTGTTATGTGTGAATGATCTTTCTTCATGTGTTTGTAATTTGTGATCATGTTTTAAATTTCTGCAAGAATTTTTGTAGAAGCGATTATGTATTTAAGAGTGGCATATAATTGTTAGATCATGAGAATCCATACAATACATAATTGTATTAAAATTTCTACATGCCTCTTCATTCAACTTTATGTTAGTGATTAATTGTGAATTAATTCACTTTTGGTCTCTAAAACTCTTTTAATTGTATATTTATTATTTATCCTCAAGTATTTGATTCTTCCTTAAGGAATACCCTTGCTCATTATGTTGTTGTTATATTTTTGTATCATTTTTTTGAAGTCATCAATGTAGGATTGATTTCATCATTATTCTTCTGACATGGTACACTTGGTCTCACTCTTATCTCTACATTTGAATCCAAGAGAAAAATACACATACAATGGAAGTTGCGCTAATTTTATGTGGAATATACGATATATGAAAATCAACATGATATATAGGAAACGAATGTACTCGCATTAATAGAAATGGAGAGAGTTACAACTAAATATAGGAGTTGATCATGTATAGAGCTCCCTAAGTTGAGCTTTCCTTCCTTGCCACAAAGAACATCTCTTATGTCACCTAAATGCATGGAATGATGGTTCTCCTTAGATTCAGGGAAACAACATCAGGGTAATCAATCTCCAAAATTCAACCTCTAGCTTGTGGATGGTAGTAAATATAGATGAGAGGATGATAGGTTAGGAATTCTTAACCATTTACCAATCTAGGATTGAGATCCACTCTTGATGGGAGGATGATCTCAAGCGATAAGGGGTGAAATATCCAAGGTAGGATGAGATGGGATTCAAATCTGTTATCCAAGGTCAATGGTTGAAACAAATCCTAGAGCCCTCTGGAAGAGGAATCTTCAATATTATTTTCATTTTTCACAAATTTCTAGAATAAATGCACCCTAGAGAGGGAAAACCTGCTAATGATCATTGCAGGTGCAGAGTGGAGCAACCTAAGTTGAAAGCATTTTCTTAATGGAAAAAGGTGTGTTGGGCCTTTAAATCATGGAAATGAAGAAATGAAGCCCCAAAACTTAGGGATTAGGGAAAGGCATGCCTAAGTATTTGTGTAAGGATGATGGTGAAGTGTTAATGGATGTTGATTGATCTAGTTAACATAACCATTTATCAGATGTGAAAACATGTGCTATAACATATTTCCCCCTAAAGCGCGAATTCAGAGGTAGTGGTTGATGACCGAAGTTCTTTACTTTGTGATAATTTTGGATCAAGAACAATTGGTCGACATTATCATATGTTACAATACATTTACATCTTGACAACTTCGATTATAGAGGCATAACCATGCTCAACACATAAGCTAACATTACATGTACAATAATAAAAAATACACGTCCACTGATGACAAAGTGTGGATCCATGATTGGATGACTATATGTATGATCATAGTCGTCATACTTTGTAATCTTGTATTAATCCTGAAATCGCAGCCTAAATGGATGAAAGTAGATCTGGAGTCTTCTATATCATTCACATGATCACCCAATATATGAGCCTAACCATGTGATTCAATGAGCTGGGGTTGAACATGGTATACACCATCTAATTACCAGCCAATGATGTAAGTCGTTAATAGATGTGAGAGAAACCACCAATGATGTTAACTTATCTCAAGGTACTATAGTATAATATGTATGGTGTGAATGAATGATTTGAAGTTGAACACCACTCAGAATATGTCATTCATAAGAAAATGAGGAAAACATGCCGCCGAGAGCGAGTAAACTTTCCATTGATGTATGCAAGCACCAAGGTACCGAAGGGTGTTTCTAAGTCAACTTCCTGGATAATGAGTTGATGTCAACAAGAAGCGACCCATCGTAGAGGGCCTTGATGTATCCCCCATCAACGACATGAAATAGGTATCATGATTTGAGACAGAATGTTGCAGATATGGAACTGGATCAGGAACAACAAAAATTTAATGAAGGCTTAAGAGTGTTCTAGCAGATATCAACTGAATGACTTCTCTTGAACACATCGGCGATACCGAATGGAGTTGGAAGCATTGAACCAAAACTGAAAAATGGAGGCTTTGAAACAATGTGATGAAAGAAACAACAAGCATATTTCCCAATCCAACAACCATGAAGATGAAGTAGAAGAGTGACGTATTCAAGAGCGACGCACTGCCATTAACAAGTGGAGTACCATATTTTCCCAATTTCCCCAACCATTGCTTATCAATGCCTCTTTATTTTTTAACAAGGTTGAGGAGGATAGCATATGCTTGATTTGTAAGTTCATCCTTCAGATGAATCTCTATGGTTATTTTTAATGAACCCTAAGAATGATTAGTTTGGTCCCATCGTGATTGACGATTCCATCGTTGTTTGATGTTTTTATGAGTCTAGAGAAGGTATAACTCAACATATTTGTCATGTTTAGAGAGTTAGAAACATAGGTGAAAAATACAAAGGTTTGTTTTCGTAGATATCCTCTTGAGTCTGAAAAGGAAGAAAATGATACTTAGGATAACCTCTTATCCATGTTCGATTAAGCTAGTCCTTTTTTGCAAATAGTCTATATTTCTGGAAAATGGTTAAAATTATACTAAGTAGACGTCTTTTCATTTACTTTAACGAGTTCAAAAAGACAAGTGCTCAACAATATTTTCATATTTTGGGAGTTTGAAAAGAGCTAAAAGAGGACTCTAGGGGTTTCCTTTTTCGTGAGTCTACAGAGCCCAAAAAAGTGAAAAACTTGTGCTCTCTTGTCAAAATGATTCATAACATGACAAAATCCATTAAACAAATGTTGACCTGCTTAGAACACCATCAAAAGATTCAAAATACCTATTTTATGATAAAAATGAATCATAAATAGGTCAAAAGATTAATTATTAATAAAATAATGATAAGAATGACAATAAATAATCAAAATTACGTTTTATTTTTATATTCCACATTTACCCTTTGATGCTTGAGTTATGAGTATTTTTTTCCTCGATCTTCTGCAGCTTATTGTGGTCAATCCGGTGGATCGTTTCTGGTGCCGTCTCTTCTAGGTAGGAGCAAAAATCTTTCTCTTTCTTTTCAAGGTGGAATTTTGTGATTTCATGCACATTTTCTTGGCTTTTTAGGGTCCTAGGGATCTAATTCTTCACGCTAGGGTAAAAAAACCCCCAAAAGGTCGAATGGAGCATTGATCTGGGATCAATTACACTAGGGACAATGTTGCAGTGCACTGTCTCCCTTTGGGAGGTGAATTGGGCATAATTCCAAACTTTGTTTCACCAGTTCCTCTAAAACTTTGTTAATTTTTTTGCATGAAACTTCCTCTAATGAATCTCCTTATGATGTTTTAAGACTTCATTGGAAGATAATGGATTGTATATGGAGAGAAAGAGAACATGAAGACCAAGATATGAATATAGAAAGTGACCCTGTTACCATCCACACATTAAAAGGTTGTGGATTACTTAAATTATTCTGGCTTCTTGGAATTAGGAAACAGATGGAGCTACTAGAATATCTTGTGCATGCATGGGATGTTCAGTCTCAGTCATTTAGAACTGGAGCACATATGCTTGAGATATAGGTTGAAAACATATATTTATTGAAATTTTTATCTAGGAGAGGTGCCCCAGTCTCTTTCACAGGTATGAGAAGGGGTGGAGATACAATCAAATATTATGTCATTGCTCATTGCAGACCTCAAGCGCAACTGACCAAGGATGAGAAGATAATCATAAAATACATGGTGTGATTTCATTTAAGGACAATCCTATTCATTATTGATAGAATTTTTGGTATTTTTACACCACATGTGGCTAATAAGTCATACATGCAATACACTATGGAATGTATAGAACCAACAATTTTCAACTGGAGTGAGGCTATATTGGTCCACACGAAAGAACAACTGACTAAAGTGAAAGATGGAAGATTGAATAATTTTGGCTATGGTTCAATCTTGATCTCCTTTGATTTAAAAATAGATTCCATTGCTACAACCTCAACATATCTCACTCGGGCCCATTAATCCGAAAGACCCATAGATAAGGAGGTGGGTGGATCTCATGTCCCGACATGCAGGTTCATTGGTGATAATATTCTCACCAACCTTATTCATATGGTTACGTACGTAGCTCATTATGATAGATGATTATCCATACACAACGATAGATTTTTGTGGAAACCCTGAGCTCGCACTACCTGAAGGTGATCGATGGGGTGATATAGGTAAGACAACTTGACCATTTTTTAATTTTAAGTTTACATTTTTTGTGTGTTTTCAATGTATCTCAAACTAAAATATCGATTTGTACATGCATATGTTGGATCTGTTCACCCCGTGGGTTCCTCATATCTCTAGCGTGTGGGAGACCCACAACAGGTACTAGTGACGACACAAGTTGTTGTAGTAGGATGATATGTATTACACGATGTCGATGTGACTGAGACCCTAATAGAGGTAGAGCTTCATATGGAAGGGTTGACACATGGCATAACTGAGATCACGGTCGACCAAATTCCTATGAGACTACAATGACACACTATCAGAGTTTTTGGTCGCATTAGTCAACTACTACGCAACATAGTCTATGATGAGGAATGTTCCATGAGCATTATGATTAGTCTACTATGAGGCATGCAACCATATTTTCATTTATTTTTTGGATATGATAGGCCATGTGGCCATATGTGTTGTGGGAACAAATTTTGTAAAACCAAAATCTTATATATATATCTTTAGTGTTTATTTATGTTTCTATTATTTATTTCAATGGATGTGATGTGTATTGAAATTTATTTACATATGTCACAAATTTATATATAAAACATGATTTTCCAATGAATCTATCAATGTGTTTAAATTTCTCGAAATATGTCGATATTGGATGAAATCAAAGTATCTTTCTAGAAGACGAATCCTGAAGAACATATGAAGCATATTTGGACTTCTAACCGAAAAAACATAATCCAATTGTATTACTAAAAGTTGTGAGTCAGGTCTAATGAACATACGTCGGATATCATGTGAAATAACATCAGACAATAACTCTATCACGGTGCTATACTTAATGATGTTATTGGCAGAAAGACCAATACAAATCCCTTGTAGACTCACTAACTCTCCATTTGGAGCAAATATATCCCACGTTGTGGAGGATAGATTCTGAGTAATACAACTAGTGCCATAAACATAACCAACATATGGTTCAAGGGATGTCGACATATGCAAACCAAATGTAAAATATATTAATATAAAACAAAGGAAACTCTGAAGAGACACACTACAAACATGCTAACATGCCTATATACATTATGTACATAGTGCAATATGCAAAGAATCAAACATATCATGTCTTAAGGTACAACCCATTTCTAGGTTGCGCGAATGGAACTCCATCAAAATTGACTAACTCATAGGCCCCTTTAGCAAGAACACACTTGAAAATATATGGACCTAGCCACATGGGCTAGAAATTTCTTGATCCTAGGTTATCAAACTCTTGGTCATATAACAGGACAAAGGTCTCCTTTCGAGAAGACACGAGGCCTGGAAATATTGCCATATTGCGTCTTGATACATTTCTTATGGGCTTCATTAGCCATGGTAGCATCACAGAGAGTCTCATCTATGCACGTCATATGTAAGAGGTATTCCTATTCTATGGAAGTGGCAAAAATAAGTTCTACAACAAGTTTCAATGACGTAATTTTACATTCAATATGAAGGATAAATTATAGAAAATAAACCAATTGAAACAGAGTAAACATGATAGCAATCCTAATAGAGGTTCAATATTCCCACAAAGCAACATAAATAATTAAATTCCAGTCTCGTTTGTGGACCCCTATAATTTGTTGAAGCATCATTTTAAGAACTTTATCAATAGCCTCAACTTTTGTGTTCACCTGAGGGTAATAGGGAGTGGAAATTTCATGGGAGAGTCCCGACTTGGCAGTTAGTACAAACATCATGTGATTACAAATTTTTTTTCCATGGTTGGTAATAATGACTTGCAAAACACCAAACCTTACAATGACATTGTTAAAGAATAAATAAGCAGTTTTTTTGCTATTATTTTTAAATGTAGTCATTTCCTCTGCCCATTTGGTAAAGTAATATATTGATACGATAAAATAGCCATGCCCCCCAACTAAGTGAGGGTTACATGTCATGAAATCAATACCCCATTTCACAAAATAACCTATTATCACTTCGCCAGATTCCCAAGGCTGAAGAAGGGATCCCAATAGAGGTAACCACAAACCAAACTTTTAACTTGGTAGCTAGCCCTACCAAGTCGGAGAGGGCTCTCTCCACAAGGTCACAGCCAGGAGGGCTGGAGGAATTAGGGTTTTTAGGATAGGTATGAGTGCAGGGGTTGTTTTTGATTTGATTGGGGTTGTGTTTCATTGGATGAAGATATTAGGTCAAGGGAGCTAGGTTAGGGAAAATGAGATAGGGTTACGGAGATTCAATGGGACAAGGTAGGAATAAGGCTTAACACTTTAAATATGATTGTGATGAGATTTTTTTGAGACTGATGAGAAGCTAGGAAGAGCATGGGAGATGTATTCTTCCTAAACAGAGGAAAATGGACAAATTATGATCACTTTCCCTAAACAGAGCATGAGAAAGCATGTGTTCTACCTATAAACTTGAAAGAAATCATACAATAGAGATGTAATGAACATGAAGAAAACAAATTCTAACATATGAAACTGAAGGAAAACAATGATAAACATCATACCACATGTATCCCAAAAAATAGTTGCAACTCTTCTTTATTAACTGGCCAAAAACTGAGTACAATAGTTCCTTGATCAATAAGCTAACATCCAAACTGATTCCAACCCTTGCTAAGAGTGAAGAAGGGAATAAATAGACATCAAAAAAAATTTCTCTCATCCTCAGGGGTCAAATCCACGAGGTGAGGAAGAGAACCACAAATTACTGAACTGAAATTTGAAGTGTAGGATGGTCCAAGTGACTCATTCCTAATAACATTCAAACTGATTCATTTTGACTCAATGATAACTTTTACCCAATGAATCTACCCCTATGTAACTAATCCATAGAATTATTACATTTACCATCATTAATTACATAAGTAGAAACATGAATTTATAAAGTAAAGTCAAAATTTCATAGAAATTTAGAAATATCAGCAAAATGGTCATTTGCGCCCTCAGTGTGTCATTTGTGCCCTTGTAGTGTCATTTGTGCCCTCCATGTTCAAGGCTAGTTTTGACTAACCTGCAGGTGTCCAAATCATGCCCAAGATGGCTTGTTGGAAATCCCATCAAGTCATGTTTCTGAATATGCCTCCATTTTTCAAAATGAAGCTTATTTGACCCCTTAAAATGTCATTTTCCCAAGACTAGTATTTGCACAGTGCCTAGGCCAAAATAGGGGTAGAAATGTGATTTTTAGGTAGTTTTTTGACCTTTTCACCTGTCAAATTTGAAAACCAGGCTAGAAACATGGTTTTCTAGAATTAATTTGTCTTTAGGAATCCAATGGTGGTCTTCTTTCCCTTAAAAAGTGCCCCAAAAATTTCCGTAGCCTAGGGCACTGCGAAAATGATGAAATTTCTACTAAATGCCTGTTCAGAAAAACTCAGAAAATCCCATATTTTACAAAAAAGTTTAAAAATGCCTCAAAATTAGTAGAATGGCTAATGATGATGTGACTAGGCTTGGAGGGAATCCTCTTCAAGTATGTCCAATTTCTTCTTCTCTTATGGTCAATCTTCAATTTTTGTATTGGCTCTTTTGAGCTTGGCCATTGCAATTTTCTCCTTTAGAGCATGGTGTTTGACTTTCCTCCTCAAAAGCTCATTTTCTTTATTAGACTTTGATAGAAGGTTCTCCAAGCACTAATTGGCTCTATCAAGCCATGGCTCCCTCTTTTCACTGATCATTATGGAAAGTTCTTGTTGTAGCCTCTAGAACACCCTCGAAAAAACCCCACTTCAAAAATTTTTCGGAGCCGCTTGAACTTAAAGAAAACTAAGTAAAGAGTCTAGAAGGCTAAACCGCGACCTCGCGACCTAGTGACCCTGCGACCTAGTCGTGGGTCGCAAGGTCACAAAACTCAATTTTTCGGAAAATCGCAACCCCGTGACCCGCAGGTCGCATACCTCTTGGATCACTCGAATTGCGACCTTGCGACCTCATTAAATGCTCAAATGTGCGACCTTTTTATATAAAGGAGGTCGCTAGGTCGCATTTTTCATATGCAGCGAATAGAAAGAAACAACTCTGATAGGTCGACTGGCGCGCGTTTTTCCCGAGTAAGTTTCCATTTTCCCTCCTGTTGTTTCCTTTTTGGTTATTCTTGCTAAATCCCAGACATCCTCAGCCTTTAAATTGTCAATTTGCCTCAACCCCTGTCTGTATTTCTTACTTAGGGTTTTTCTGATTCCTGTTTTCCCCCACATTGCCCAAAATCATCACCATTTCTTGTCCAGGCTTTCATGGCTACTCCCCTACTCCAAAAGCTACCCGTTGAATCTGTCTGGACCCATTTGGCTTTGCATTTTTCGAGTTAAAGGGAAAAAACACTCCACGCCGCATGTGCCCAAACCCCCCGGGCAAGCCCTAGTGCGACCTGCGACCCTATGACCTAGTCGCAAGATCGCAAGGTCGCGTTCTCCAGATTGTTCGAAATTTTATGACCCGCGACCCAGCCACCCAATCGCAAGGTCGCAAGGTCGCATTATCCTGGTTTCTAGAAATTTGCGACCCCGCGACCCGGTGACCCAGTCGCAAGGTTGCAAGGTCGCATTTTCATACATTTTCACGATTCGCGACCCAGCGACCTTGTGACCTAGTCGCAAGGTCGCAAGGTCGCATATTGGCCACTTTCTCACCATCTGGGACCCCACGACCCAGTAGACCAATTTTCAATTCTGCCTATGTCCCAGCTAAAATCATTGATAAACTGTAATTGGTGTTATATCATCATGTCGTTCTTATCATGGGATTCTTTCATGAATATGACAGGTGAACTTGAAGTAGACGCAAAGTGTATACTTGTCCTCTCGGATTCCAGTGACATGGCATCCCCAGTGTCCCGGAAGAAAGACAAACACTTGGCAGTGGAAGATGTGGAGATGGACATGCCAATGTCCCCACCCTCGATATAGAGAGATACCCTTTGTACATTTGCAAAAGGGGACAGCATACCAAGTGTACCATGAGTTCGTCGTAACAGAATTTCCAGAAGACCTCCCGGATCGGGAACTATACCTAAAATTCAAAAGGTCCAAGCTGCATCTTGCAGGTGCTCATTAGGCCATATTTCCATGCCCAGAGATGATAGACTAGATCATACAGAAAATGAATCCCAAGAATTTCGTGATCCGAGACGGCGAAGGCAAGGCTTTCACAACGCTCGTAGGCTTGGATGCCCATGTTTATTACTCTTTGCCTCACCAAGAAGAAAACTTTACAGAATAATGGGCCCTTGCCCATGCAGTCCCTGTAGTTGACACTATCCAGCAGTGGTGGGCGGAGCCCGAGAAATTTAAAGTCAAGAAAGACCAAGAATATCCGGTGGCTAGCCTAAGAAAAGTGTATAAATTAGTAGCCGCCATGCTTTGTAGATTGTACGGGTGCCCTGACGCCACCACCTTCAACGACACATGGACTACTATCATGGAATATGTAATGGTGCATGGCACCCATTTCAACTGGGCTAGCATATTGATGACTTCAATGCATACAAACTTGTCCTCGGCATTGGCCCTAGAGGAAGGAATGCCTTCTGAATTCTATATGGCCTCTTATCTATTGGATGTCGTTTGTGCGAGGTTGCATTTTGAAGGATGGGCACATAACTGGGATTCCACGCAGACCCGTGCAATTCATCTAAAAACCAAGGTGTTTTGGGAATCCAGGTATAAACAGGATATAGAGCTAATCTCTAAAATATTCATCCCCGCTCTATACAGAAAATTATTTGGCCAGGACGCCCCTTGCATGTCTTGGCGAGCCAGGGAGACTCTAAGCCAAGTGGCGCACTGGTTTCCTTTTGCCGAATATACTTTCATCCAAGTCTTTGGCTCGTTCAGGGCACCACATGCTATGCCTCGTTTCGTTACAGACAAAATGCTCATACAAGAGGTATGCTTCCAAATGTCCTCGGGCTTCTCCATTGTCCTGTCCAAAGGTAAGAAGAAGCCCTGGCTCGCGCTACCCCTCACTATCGACGCGTACACAGTTAAAGATTTCAGAGAGGTAGGGGTAGAGGGAGAAGAGATGAAAAGTTATCACTTTGGGGCTTTAGAGTACCGAACATACGACCCAGAGAGGATATTTCCCGAACACTGCAAGAAGGATAAATTCAAATGGAACTACCAGGATGTAGAACGCCCAGGAGAAGATGAAAGAAGGAACTGGTACAATTCAGATAGACAACTTGCTCTGGGGGCGGACTCTGGCCAAGAGGATCTGGATGATCAAAGCCTAGAAGACAAGAGCCGTAAGTTAGGAGGTGCTTCTTCCTCTTTAGCTAAAAAGCCGCGGAGCAGCACAGGGCCTACTACCTCTCCCCAACAGAAAGAAGTAGAGGCCAAAGCCTAGTAAGAGAGAGAAAATAAAATAAAAGAGGATGAGGAAAAGAGCAAGAAGAGCCTAAGGGCAGAACAGAAGAAGAAGCAGGCCGAGGAGGCCAGGAAGGAAAAGGAGGAAAAAGAGGCGCAGGCCGCAGCAGAACATGCACTCAAGAAAGAGCTAGACAAAGCAAAAGCTGAATGCCAAAACAAAGCAGACCAAGCTGCTGCTGCCGAGCGGAAGAGGAAAGCCGAAATAGAAGCAGTGGCAGAAGCGAAGCGCAGGTGGAAGGAAAAGCATGAGAAGGCGGAAGCCGAGCGCCAGCGAAGGGAAAAGGAGGAAAAGAAGAAAAAGGAAGAGGAGGATGAAATGATAGAAGACATCGAGGTGTCTCCCCTCGAAGTACCTCTAGGCGGTATAGAAACCATGCTCTCTGATGTTAATTCCCCCCAGGGGCAGGAGGAGGAGGTATTCGACCTCACCAGGCTCACATTCGATCAATTCTCCTTCAAAATCCGGCAGGAGAAGAGAAGGTCCCTGGCACAAAGTCCTTCCGCTGCATCCACAGTTGCAACTGGAAAAGACATAGTCCTTGATACTAGGACTAATCCTGTGATGATAGCATCAGCAGGCACGGCTTTCACTACGGCCACAGAAGAAAATGTAACCAGAATGAGTAGAGAAATCATTTCTCTACAAAATAGATTACAAGCAGCAGAGCAGCAGGAGAAGAAGGCAGAACAAGAGAGGTCGACATTGAAAGAAGAGATTCAACAACTCCGAAACAAGACTCCCCCGGTCAATGAAGTTCCACATGCCATTCTAAAGGAGTGTGATGTATTAGAGGCGACCATGAGGCAGGTGTATGGGGAAATGTTCACCATAAAACAAACAGTCGCGCCATTGGTAAGAGCGCGAGCAGAAACTAAGCAGAAGCACGAGCAGCTTAAGGAAGCCTCAACTACCTTAGATAAAATGATGGACTGGACAGTGTGATACCCTCAGGCTCCTGAGCATTTGCCTAAGAAGGATTGGATTCATACACAGAATGCCAAAGTCCAAATCCGTATGAAGATGCAGTCCAAGGACAAGCTATCCAAGGATTTAGACAAAGTAATGTCTTCATACGACCACCTGATCAGCGACATCGACTCGATGCACACTCTTCACCACATTCCTTCACTAGGGGCATTGGATGAAAGGAAGACCTGGTAGCAAGTAGATCAAGAAATCTAGTCATTTCTGCAACCCATCAAGCAAGCTGCTGCCGCCCCCGAGCTCGCAGCATCACAAGAAAATCTGAGTTAGTTTCTTGTCACGCTAGTATGGATTTATACCAAGCTCGCCTCTCTTTCCAACCAGATATCTAAAAAAAGGGAAAATCTAGTCCAGAATGCTTTGGAATGATGCATCGGTTGAAGGAAGAGGTCCCTCTTGTTTCCCCCATAGTAGCAAAGTATCAGACCTGGCGGGATTTCCTCAAAGAACAACAGATTGACGCCCCTGACCTCACAATTGCACGTCCATCTTCATAGCCCGGTGGTAGTAAGTTGCTGGCAGCAGTTAGAGGCAGGTCGCAGGTCGCACTGCCTAGACAAGTCGCCAGTCGCACTGCCCAATAGGTTGCAGGTCGCACTGCTCAGTAGGTCGCAAGTCGCACCCACCATCTAGGTCGCGGGTCGCAATTTTCTCACAAGTCGCAGGGCAACTCAACCGGCGGGCAGGCGAAGAGTCAGGGAGCCCAAAGGGCAAGTTTGATCTATAAAACCCCCTCCGGGGAAATGTAAAAGGAGCTTCTTTTTTGGACTCAAGAGCCATATAGCATTGTATTGAAAGACAACATTCCTTTTGCATATGAATACAAATACCTGTTGAAACTCCTTTCGGATTTGATGTGTTTTGTTGGGATAACACTATGAGTATTTCTATACAGTTTCAGAACATTTTTGATTAATGAAACTACACTTTCTAATGGCATCATTCACGCATTATGGTTTCCTGTATCTGTGTTAATGATGTTCAGACTGATTGCTTGCTGGATGGATGTTAATGACTTTGTTTATTAGCATTTCGTTTTATCTTTCATGAAGTAAAAGGGGGATCTCGCCATAAAGAACTATTTCTTTTGTGGTCAGAATAGCCTACTAGCATAACCCCAAAGATGTGTTGTTGACAACACCCCCTTCGGCGTGTATGCTTTATTATTTGTCTTGCTACGCATAGTGTTACATACATGTTTAATGCATCAACCATGTATCTTGTATCATGTGAATAAGTGTGTGTCCGCAGGTTCGATCGAGTTCTTTTGAGACCAGAGGGAAGGTGATTTAAGCGGTAGCCGGAACCCACACCCGGGACGAGGATCTCTATTCCAAATGGATTTCGAGAAAGGAATACGATTGGGAATTTCTCTGGGGAGATCCCCCTATTGTTGAGCTGGACAATTTTTTCTCGTCAACAAAATTGGCACTAGAAGGAGGGCCGAATGGTAGCTCTCCCGACGATACAACCTAACATTCCATCACAAACTCCCCACGGGGGAGGGTCATAAGCGACGAAGCTATCCCTCCATTGGAAGATATTCCAAGGGAGGAGGCTCCACCTATGTAAATCACGAGAGAGCGGGTTGAGAGGCCTTGCGCCCGGTGCTTGCACGACTCATCGAGGATTTGCGATATGCCCCAATCATGAGTTTTTTGACTCATACTAGGACCCCAGTGAAAAATCACTCGTAATGGTGCCACGCTGGTGAGTACCATACCCCGGTTAGTGAATCTCATGATTGAATACCTCGCCACCGTGCTCGGGTGACGAACCAATTCTCGAGCTCCAAGACGGGTGATGAGGAAGAATTTGGTCCTATCGAACCTTTCACGAGCCTCGGCCCAACCAAGCCCAACCTAACAACAACCGGGGAATAGCCCCCACCTAGGGGAGGTGATGGATATCGAGGCCGAGGGAACGAAGGCGAGGGGAAGTAGAGCCCGCGAGGAACGAAGGTGGGGGAAATAAAAGCCGCGAGAAACGAGCGAGGAAATAGAGCCGGTCGGACGGAGGTAGAGGAGATAGAGGGCGAGGCCAAGGACATTGTACCAACCATCGTCGCCCCAAACCCAAATGGGCCACCTGGCTCCACAACTAGGGATATCTTAGAGACTTTGACTACGGTGAGAGATATCAAAGATGAACACTCTCGCCATGAGGGAGGAGCATCGGTGTCGGGGAATGGGAAGTGAATGCGAGCTCAGAGTTTAGGCACCACCGGCCAGGCTAGAGAGGGTGCAACCACTAGCTTGGATGGCCCTGGAGTCCCCCATTATATCTTTTGGGCCCCCTCCATGACACGCCCTAGGCACCGGTAGAAAACACCTCCCCAAGTTTGATCCCGAGAAAGACACCTTGAGCCGAGGGATCATATAAGAAGCTTCTATCTTTCCACTGCCAAAATCATGAGGTTTAGTCGGATGAAGTTGCTTGCGCGTCTTCGTTTCCACATACTCTTGAAAACAAAGTGTACGCACGTATCGGCTCCCTCCCAAGTGCCTCCATCACATCGTGGGACCGATTCAGAAGCGTGCATTCTTGCGGAAATTTTTTTGAGAGGACAAAACCCCTTCCATGCTCCTCACGGAGTTAAGCACCATTAAGTGCCACAAGAAAGAGAAGGTGAGAGACTTCAATCGAAGCGACTTTTGCTACCATACGCGAAAGTTTCCCCCCAAACACGGCATTGGACGACTCTATTACCTATTGACTATTATACAAAAGCTCTCCCCGGGGATATCGACGTTGTCTTCGTGAAACGCGAAGCTCGACCCACCCTTGCAACCAACTACACGAGCCGCCCTCAACGCAAGAAAGAGACATGCTTTCTATAGGAGCCATCGATCATGAGGGGAGGGATGACCACAAACCAATCACGAAAAGGGGTCGATTAGCCACAAACAAAACGCGAGATAAGGATAAGGATGCTTTTGAATTTGAGAGTATGGCGAAGACCCTCAAGCTATTGACAAATGAAGTATCTAACTTTGAAGAGGAAGGTGTACAGAATCCCGACTAGTGCCAAAAGTGTACTAGCCCTTTTTCGAAAGAGTAACTCAACACCACCGAGCCCCCGTCCAACAGAACACGCCCCATTCTGGCAAGTTGCTGAAGAGATAGGAAAAGATAACCTCACCGCTCTTTCCACGGTACGCCCACTGCGAAAAACATGCCCACGGTCGGATTGGCGAGCGTGAGCGTAGTGGTAAACCGGCTTACGGATGATCCAAACCCCGGGGGACGCGGAGGAGGATGGTGTTTTTGCGACCACGATGAAGATTTTCCCGATGAAGAACCAACATCCTCGAGTTCTTGCATTTGACGTTATCCCGAGGGGACAACCATCTTACGCGTCAACGATATCAACATGGCCGGGACAATCCTACAGGTCCACTGTAAGAAACTATAGCCTTAGGGAGCAAAGGACCGGTTCTAGAGACCATCCTTTGAGGATAAGAAAAGGGCTTTCTTAAGGAAAAAGTGTCTGCCGTAGGGGGAATGAACAACAAGATGCCCCTAAGAGAAGCCCACAATGACAACACACGAGCAAATCGGGAAGAGAAAGCTCCCCGATGGGGTCCCTGCAACCACTCACGAGACCTGTCCTCAATACGATTCCACATATAACATTGTAGAGGACATGAAGAAAGACCGGAAGCTAACATATCCCTCTACGAGCTTGCTGCGCATCACAAATCAAGTAGAACTCATTCTTAAAGCCTTTGCCGATACCTCAACTACTAAGCTTTTAGTAGAGCAACACGTCCGCGACAACCTAGTCCAAGTGTTCGGTCTATCGTAAACGCCATCAATGCAAATTCCGGAGGTCTACTCCTCGCTTTCCTCCCGTCTTTTGAGATCTTCAACTTTAACGTCCATAGCTTGTCTAGTTGACTCGCGCGACGTCTACAAACGTCATGCCCCTATCTTTGTTTGTGAGTAGGCGAACAGCACCGCCGGAGAAAAGCGCGCGAGGATAATTCAACTTGTGCCAGGATCTCAGAGTGCCGGTGCTGGGAGAGAGCGAATAATGTCATCACTCAGCACTGTCGTCCAGGATTCTAGAGTCCACCAATGTATTGACATTGTAGTCGTTGACATTCGGGAAGCCTATGGCACACGTTACTTAGCGGGGATTGGTCCGACAAGAACGCAAGAGATATTTGCCATCAGTGCGAGGTCCACACCTTCAGCTTCCTTACAAGGGCCGAATAACCAAATCGGGGATTCGAAAGCGAGCATTATATGCAAATATCTTGTGACTGAATTTGGATGCTTGCTAATGAACCCATCGGTTTTGCCCCGGGAGGAGCTTGGCACGTGCTTCAGTGGAAGCCATTTTTCGGATGTTATCACCCTCCTCAATCTCCGGTAGAGTCCCGAGATCTAGTCCTGAGATTAACACTCGTCGTCGGAAGATCGAAGCCACTCTTTGTCTCACACCGAGCTGAAGTCCCGCCCCAAAATACAACCCCAAAGGAGCCATAAAATGATGTATGGACCATCGTACTATGACGGTTCCAAAACTCTTGACGGAGGCACAGTGCCGAGTCGCATCTCGCTAGACCCTCAAAAGAAAAAAATTCCTGATATCGTGTCGGCTTGAGTTCCAATGCACAAACAATACAGCGAATATGAGAAGCTCTAATCCTCGGACTCAGAAGGCATTGGATTTTAAGGTAAGGTGTTTACGAGTTATTGGAGATTCGAGATCATTACTCGGCGGTAGCGCAATACCATTCATTGTTTGTCTCGCGGATTTGAGAGGCTATTGCAAGAGGTACTGCATCTTATTTCTCGCTTTCGATGCTTTTTGGAATTAAATGCATGTTCTTAGAATGCACAATGCTACAACGGTGATACTGCGGCTAATGTTGTTGCTAGATTTACCCCTTTGAGGGACATGATTTTCTATTGAAGTTATATATAGACCCTCCGTGCCGAGATAATATTACTAATTTACGCGTTTTTGATAATGATCTAACGAGATATTGGAGTTTATGCTCAACATGCGAAGTTTTCAAAGATGTGGAAATTGATGAGGTAGATCACGAACCAAGCCTGCGGAGAGAGCATGACAAACGCAAGGAGAAAACCCATGCCCAAGGGGATAGTATCACTTGAAAAGCTCTTCAGACACCGCAAAGCCGATCTCGCGGCGAAATACCAAGGTGAAAAGTTCCATTTTGGCACATCGGCAGAGTGAATTTGGGATCGAGAGGAGAACCGAAGTTCATTAACCTCGGGGAAATATTGTACCGACGAAGAGATTCGAACATTCACCCAACTATTTCGAAGTATCGAGAAGCGTATTCTCTTGGATGTATAATGATTTACGTACGTACGATACTCGGATTTTTTCAACACATCATACCCATGAAGGAAGGTGTAAAGCCATTCCAACGAGCTCGGGGAAGGTACACCCTACTTTGGAGGCTGATGATTGCGAAAGAACTCAGAAAGGCACATTGGATGCACGCATTATCTTTAAAGTTCGTCATACATGGGTATCAAATTTGGTCTCGGTACGGAAGAGTACGAGCAGAGATCTACTTATGTGTGGATTTCCACGAAATTTGAGTCCGAGCCCCTCGAAACAAAGACAATTACCCGATTACCGCCTGTGGAACAAATATTGCAAGGCGTATCTTGGATCGAGATGTTCTCCTTGTTGGATGGATTCTCCCGGTTACAACAGTCTTTGGTAGCCAAAGCGAATGATTGAAAACTACCTTTCGGACCAAATAGAACCATTCCTTTCGGGCGCATGCCTTTTGGATTGTTAACGCGGGGAAACTTTCCAGCGGGCCATGGATATAACTTTAGTGGTTTGATAGTTCGGAAGCGTGGTAGTCTATTTGGACGACATCCTTGTGTTTTCAAAACAAGGGTGATCATTTACGCCACCTCAAACAAATCTTCGAGAGATGCGGGAAGTACGGGATTTCTCTCGGCCGAAAAAGAGCGTTTTCGGCGCGAGCGGAGGGGAAGTTCTTTGGGCCATATTATTACTAAACAGGCATTGTAGTAGATCCGGAGCGGGCGAAGCTGTACCCCGGATCTCGACGATAGAAAGCAATGCAATATTTCCTGGGGAAAATCAATTTTGTACGCAAGTTCATATCAAATTTCACCCGGATAGTTAGGCCTTTGTGGGGATGATAAAAAATAATGCGGTGTTCAAATGGAACTGCGGAGAAAAGGAGGCTTTCACCAAAATCAAATAGAGGCCATAGTTGAAGCGCCATCCCTTCAAAGCCCAAATTTTAGCAAAGATTTTATCACATATACGTTCGCTTCAGATTCATCATTTGCGAGTTTGTCCTCACGTAAAGAAGCTGACAACAATGACGAGCGGCCCATTTCGTAATGAGTGCGGTTTACGGGGTTGGATGAACTACCACGAAATCGAAAAAGCATGCCTATGCGATCTACAAAGCGAGTAAAACATTTCGGACCTACATCTTGAAAAACCACGTCATGATTTTCGTTCCACACCCAGTGATCCAAAACTACTGTTTAACGGGGAGCTAGGTGAGAGGCGAGGCAGGCGGGTGGCGTGCTGCTGAGAGTATGACTTGGGTTTAAGCCAGCACACCGTTAAAGGACGAGTTTATGTCAAATGAGTACACGGAGGTTGCCAAGTTTCATGGAATTGAAGAAGAGTGTTGGGGAACGAGAAATCGATATGTACCCGGAAGCGACCATGTGCCTCGGTTGGTGGTCTTCTTGGTACTACGACGTTTCGGGGTACTTGTAGTGCTGCGGACCTCGCTCTAGCTACTTGGAAGCACGTGATAAGACTCAAAGATGCATCTTACCGGGTGATCCGGGGAAGCTTTCAAGAAACATTATGATGGGGTCATGTTACGAGCGCTTAGAACATGATGAAGTGCGAGAAAATCTTGACGAAAACACACGATGGGCAGTGCAGGGGGTCATTTTGCCGAGTTGCCACGCGCCCATAAGATAATGCGCGCGGATACTATTGGCCAACCCGCTTTTCGAGGAGACGTGCACACGCATGTCGCCAGGTGCATCCGGTGCTAGAAATTCTCAAGCGAGAAGCGCGGCCAGCCGCCCCCTTCTTGTTGGTAGCGGTGGAAGAACCTTTTTCTTGATGGGGGCTTGGACATCATTGGCGAAATCATACCTCACTCTTCCAAACAACACGGTACATTCTTACACCTGCGATTATTTTACCGAGGTGGGTCGAACGTACCTTTACGCCAAATCAATGACCGAGTAATAAGTCCGTCACTCATTCCATCATTACCGAGGTTTGGCGTTCCAACTTCCTTGGCTTTTGATAACGCAACTTACTTTTCATGTTTTAAATTATATGATTTTTCCCTGAAAACGATGTTGTTCTTAAACATTATGCAAATTACTATCCCAATGGTTTAGGCGAATCGAATAATAAAAATATAATCGCATCATTAGAGGCCTGTTTGTCCCACTAGTGCAAGCGCTTATGATACCCTTCTGATACACTTTGGGCTGACCTTGTCACACCCAAATCCTCCCTAGGCACACCTCTCTTATTTTTCTCGTTTATGGAAAAAGAAGGCTGTTCTTCCTCCCCATTTATCTCTCCCTGCCCTTCGGTACATCCCGGGAATGTCATGGCACCCCATGCCCTACCTTGCGAGACTCGGATTGACACCCTACGGAAGTTGGAGGAGGAAAGACAAAAAACCGGAAAAGTTTGCCATCCACCAAAGCTGAATCAAGATATGGTTTGATAGAAAATCCGCGGGGAATAAAAAATTTGGTGGAGACCTGGTCCTAAAATGGGATAAAGCTCACGAAGAAAAAAGGAAAACATTCTAAGTTCCAAGCACTATGGACGGAGTCCTTTCCAAGTTAAGGAAAAATTAGGTTCCCATATGTTTAGGCTGAGCCCTTGAGAGAAGAGTCGAGGTCCTCGATGTGACTGTAACCTCAAACATTATTTCATAGCGGCCCTTAGAGGGTTATCTTATCCTTGTAACATAGTTTCCGTTTTCGTCCGGGTTGTCCTGAAAAAGTTTAAACGGAAAGGACATTAGAGCCACGCAATTGGCACACTACAACGGGTTCTGTCTTTGTTGGAAGGCCTTTTCCCCGATAGAATCAAGGATGGTAAAAGCTTTCTTGTTACCGACACCTAAAAGGCAACATATGATCTAGCTCAGTCATCCAGCGGGGGGCCCAGCTAGCAGAGTTTAAGAGGGTGTCTACAAAGAAAGTGCGATACAATGGTAACTAGATCGGAAGGAAAGAATTACTTCATGCTACGTCGAGCATCGGAAAAAAACCAAAATGCATACCGGACCGAGGAACAACCTCTCTACAAGCAAAATAAGTCGGGATCCCTCATCGCCCAAGGCAAAAATTTCCCATCTCAAATAAGTGCCACGAGCACATCTAAATAAGTGCCCCCGGGTACATTAGTAAGTGCAATAGCACACTAATAAAGGGTAAAGGATTGAAAGGCTTCCATAGCATAGAGAGGTGATGTAACGACTCTCTTGGGGTATTGACCGAGGCTGTTGTGGAGGTGGAGCAACGTTCCACGATTCCTAGCGATGACTCCCGGGGACGCGCGAGAGGTTCGTTGGCCGGCGAAGCAACACGATGAGGACAACAAAAATGAAGTACCCCCGGATGCGCAACCAAGTACTTGGGTCTCCAGCCCTCTCGGTCACGGAGACACGAAGGAATGAAATTTGGTTAACCGATTACTAGAACAAACGGCGGTGACAACCCTGCGCAGTGCCAAAAAACTGGGCAATGTTGACCTTAAGGTAAAAACGGCGAGCGAAGATCCCTCCCATCCCCACTCAAGGTTGACTATCGGCGAACTCGAGGTTCGTCCATTGAATTGCCATTTTTTGTAGCCTCTACAACACCCTCCAAAAAACCCCACTTCAAAAATTTTCGGAGCCCCTTGAACTTAAAGAAAACTAAGTAAAGAGTCTAGAAGGCTAAACCGCGACCTCACAACCTAGCGACCCTGCGACCTAGTCGCGGGTCGCAAGGTCGCAAGGTCGCAAAACTCAATTTTTCGGAAAATTGCGACCCTGCGACACACAGGTCGCAAGGTTGCGAGGTCGCATACCTCTCGGATCACTCGAATTGTGACATTGCGACCTCATTAAATGCTCGCACGTGTGACCTTTTTATATAAAGGAGGTCGCTAGGTCACATTTTTCATATGCAGCGAATAGAAAGAAACGGCTCTGACAGGTCGACTGACACGCGTTTTTCCTAGGTAAGTTTCCATTTTCCCTCCTGTTGTTTCCTTTTTGGTTATTCTTGCTAAATCCTAGACATCCTCAGCCTTTAAATTGTCAATTTTCCTCAACCCCTGTCTCTATTTCTTACTTAGGGTTTTTCTGATTCCTGTTTTCCCCCACATTGCCCAAAATCATCACCATTTCTTGTCCAGGATTTCATGGCTACTCCCCTACTCCAAAAGCTACCCCTTGACTCTGTCTGGACCCATTTGGCTTTGCATTTTTCCAGTTAAAGGGAAAAAACACTCCACGCCGCGCGCGCCCAAACCCCCTGGGCAAGCCCTAGCGCGACCTGCGACCCCGCAACCTAGTCGCAAGGTCGCATGGTCGCATTCTCCTGGTTTCTAGAAATTTGCGACCCCGCGACCCAGTCACAAGGTCGCAAGGTCGCATTTTCATAAATTTTCACGATTCGCGACCCTGCGACCTCGTCGCAAGGTCGCAAGGTTGCATATTGGCCACTTTCTCACCATCTGCGACCCCGCGACCTAGTAGACCAATTTTCAATTTTGCCTGTGTCCCAGTGAAAGTCATTGATAAACTGTAATTGGTATTATATCATCATGTCGTTCTTATCATGGGATTCTTTCATGAATATGACAGGTGAACTTGAAACAGACGCAAAGTGTACACCTGTCCTCTCGGATTCCAGTGACATGGCACCCCCAGTGTCCCGGAAGAAAGACAAACACTTGGCAGTGGCAGGTGTGGAGATGGACATGCTAGTGTCTCCACCCCCGATATAGAGAGACACCCTTTGTACATTTGAAAAATGGGACAACATGCGATGGTACCAAGTGTACCATGAGTTCGCCGTAACGGAATTTCCAGAAGACCTCCCAGATCGGGAAGTATACTTAAAAGTCAATAGGTCCAAGCTACATCTCGTAGGTGCTCATTCGGCCATATTTCCATGCCCAGAGATGATAGACTGGGTCATACAGAAAACGGATCCCAAGAATTTCGTGATCCGAGACGGCGAAGGCAAGGCTTTCGCAACGCTCGTAGGCTCGGATGCCCATGTTTATTACTCTTTGCCTCACCAAGAAGAAAAATTTACAGAAGAATGGGTCCTTGCCCATGCAGTCCCTGTAGTTGACACTATCAAGCAGTGGTGGGCGGAGCCTGAGAAATTCAAAGTCAAGAAAGACCAAGAATATCCGGTGGCCAGCCTAAGAAAAGTGTATAAATTAGTAGCTGCCATGCTTTGCAGATTGTACGGGCGCCCCGATGCCACCACCTTCAACGGCACATGGGCTACTATCATGGAATATGTAATGGTGCATGGAACCCGTTTCAACTGGGCTAGCATATTGATGACCTCAATGCATACAAACTTGTCCTCGGCATTGGCCCCAGAGGAAGGAATGCCTTCTGAATTCTATATGGCCTCTTATCTATTGGATGCCATCTGTGCGAGGTTGCATTTTGAAGGATGGGCATATTACTGGGATTCCACGCAGACCTGTGCAATTCATCTACAAACCAAGGTGTTTTGGGAATCCAGGTATAAACAGGATATAGAGCCAATCTCTCAAATATTCATGCCCGCTCTATACAGAAAATTATTTGGCCAGGACGCCCCTTGCATGTCTTGGCAAGCTAGGGAGACTCTAAGCCAAGTGGCGCACTGGTTTCCTTTTGCCGAATATAATTTCATCCGAGTCTTTGGCTCGTTCAGGGCACCACATGCTATGCCTCGTTTCGTTACAGACAAAATGCTCATACAAGAGGTATGCTTCCAAATGTCCTCGGGCTTCTCCAGTGTCTTGTCCAAAGGTAAGAAGAAGCCCTGGCTCGCGCTACCCCTCACTATCGACGCGTACACAGTTAAATATTTTAGAGAGGTAGGGGCAGAGGGATAAGAGATGAAAAGTTATCACTTTGGGGCTTTAGAGTACCGAACATACGGCTCGGAGAGGATAGTTCCCGAACACTGCAAGAAGGCTAAATTCGAATGGAACTACCAACATGTAGAACGCCCGGGAGAAGATGAAAGAAGGAACTGGTACAATGCAGATAGACAACTTGCTCCGGGGGTGGACTCTGGCCAAGAGGATCTGGATGATCAAAGCCTGGAAGACAGGAGCCGTAAGTTAGGAGGTGCTTCTTCCTCTCTAGCTAAAAAACCCTGGACCAACACAAGGCCTACTACCTCTCCCCAACAGAAATAAGTAGAGGCCAAAGCCCAGCAAGAGAGAGAAAAGAAAATAAAAGAGGACGAGGAAAAG
Source organism: Pinus albicaulis (assembly GCA_034641835.2). NCBI lineage: Eukaryota > Viridiplantae > Streptophyta > Pinopsida > Pinales > Pinaceae > Pinus > Pinus albicaulis. The sequence continues at coordinate 1,173,589,663 of CM076580.1, forward strand.
AGCAAGAAGAGCCTAAGGGCAGAACAGAAGAAGAAGCAAGCCGAGGAGGCCAGGAAGGAAAAGGAGGAAGAAGAGGTGCAGGCCGCAGCAGAACAGGCACTCAAGAAAGAGCTAGACAAAGCAGAAGCTGAACGCCAAAAGAAAGTAGACCAAGCTGCTGCTGCCGAGCGGAAGAGGAAAGCCAAAATAGAAGCAGTGGCAGAAGCGGAGCGCAGGTGGAAGGAAGAGAATGAGAAGGCGGAAGCCGAGCGCCAGTGAAGGGAAAAGGAGGAAAAGAAGAAAAAGGAAGAGGAGGATGAAATGATAGAAGACATCAAGGTGTCTCCCCTTGAAGTACCTCTAGGCAGTACAGGAACCATGCTCTCTGATGTTAATTCCCCACAGGGGTAGGAGGAGGAGGTCTTCGACCTCACCAGGCTCACATTCGATCAATTCTCCTTCAAAATCCGGCATGAGAAGAGAAGGTCCCTGGCACAAAGTCCTTCCGCCGCATCCACAGTTGCAACTGGAAAATACATAGTCCTTGATACTAGGACTAATCCCGTGATGATAGCATCGGCAGGCACAGCTTTCACTGCGGCCATGGAAGAAAATTTAACCAGAATGAGTAGAGAAATTGTTTCTCTACAAAATAGATTACAAGCAGCAGAGCAGCGGGAGAAGAAGGTGGAACAGGAGAGGTCGGCATTGAAAGAAGAGATTCAACAACTGTGAAACAAGACTCCCCCGGTTAATGAAGTTCCACTTTCCATTCTAAAGGAGTGCAATGTATTAGAGGCGACCATGAGGCAGGTGTATGGGGAAATGTTCACCATAAAACAAACAGTCGCCCCATTGGTAAGAGCGCGAGCAGAAACTAAGCAGAAGCACGAGCAGCTCAAGGAAGCCTTAGCTGCCTTAGATAAAATGATGGACTGGACAGTGCGATACCCTCAGGCTCTTGAGCATTTTCCTAAGAAGGATTGGATTCATACACAGGATGCCAAAGTCCAAATCCGTATGAAGATGCAGTCCAAGGACAAGCTATCCAAGGATTTAGACAAAGTAATGTCTTCATACGACCACCTGATCAGCGGCATCGACTCGATGCACACTCTTCACCAAATTCCTTCGCTAGGGGCATTGGACGAAAGGAAGACCTGGGAGCAAGTAGATCAAGAAATCCAGTCATTTCTGCAGCCCATAAAGCAAGCTACTGCCGCCCCCGAGCTCGCAGCATCACAAGAAAATCTGGGTCAGTTTCTTGTCATGCCAGTATGGATTTATACCAAGCTCGCCTCTCTTTCCAACCAGATCTCTCAAAAAAGTGAAACTCTAGTCCCAAATGCTTTGGAATGCATGCATCGATTGAAGGAAGATGTCCCTCTTGTTTCCCCCATAGTAGCAGAGTATCAGACCTGGCGGGATTTCCTCAAAGAATAGCAGATTGACGCCCCTGACCTCACAATTGTGTGTCCATCTTCATAGCCCGGTGGCTGTAATTTGCTGGCAGCAGTTAGAGGCAGGTCACAGGTCGCATCGCCTAGACAAGTCGCAAGTCGCGCTGCCCAATAGGTCGCAGGTCACACTGCTCACTAGGTCGCAAGTTGCACCCACCATCCAGGTCACGGGTCGCAATTTTCTCACAGGCCACAGGGAAACTCAACCGGCGGGCAGGCAAAGAGTCAGGGAGCCCAAAGGGCAAGTTTGATCTATAAAACCCCCTCTGGGGAAATATAAAAGGAGCTTCTTTTTTGGACTCAAGAGCCATATAGCATTGTATTGAAAGACAACATTCCTTTTGCATATGAATACAAATACTTGTTGAAACTCCTTTTGGTTTTGATGTGTTTTGCTGGGAGAACACTATGAGTATTTCTATACAGTTTCAGAACATCTTTTGATTAATGAAACTTCACTTTCTAATGGCATCATTCACACATTATGGTTTCCTGTATCTGTGTTAATGATGTTCAGACTGATTGCTTGCTGGATGGATATTAATGACTTTGTTTATTAGCATTTCATTTTATCTTTCATGAAGTAAAAGGGGCATCTCGCCATAAAGAACTGTTTATTTTTTGGTCAGAATAGCCTACAAGCATAACCCCAAAGATGTGTTGTTGGCAACACCCCCTTCGACATGTATGATTTATTATTTGTCTTGCTACACATAGTCTTACATACATGTTTAATGCATCAACCATGTATCTTGTATCATGTGAATAAGTGTGTGTCCGCAGGTTCGATCGAGTTCTTTTGAGACCAGAGGGAAGGTGATTTAAGCGGTAGCCGGACCCACACCCCGGACAGGATCCCTATTCCAAACGGTTCAAGGTCTGATTGGGACTTTCTACCGGGGAGATCCCCTACTGTTGGCCGGACAAATTTTCCCGTCAATAGAATTGGCGCTAGAAGGAGGGCCGAATGGCAGCCTCCCAGCATACAACCAACATTCCATCACAAACTCCCCACGGGGAGGTCATAAACGATGAAGCTATCCCTCCATTGGAAGATATTCCAAGGGAGGAGGCTCTACCTTAATAAATCACCAGAGAGCAGTTGAGGGCCTTTCGCCCAGCTGCCCGCAGCTCATCAGGGATTTGCGATATGCCCCAATCATGAGTTTTTTTACTCATACTAGGACCCCAGCTGAAAACATCACTCGTAATGGTGCCCTGGTGAGTACCATACCCCAGTTAGTGAATCTCATGATTGAAGACCTCGCCACCGTTGCTCAGGGTGACGAACCAATTCCCGAGCTCCAAGACGGTGATGAGGAAGAATTTGGTCCTACCGAACCTTTCCCCGACCCTCAGGCCAACCAAGCGCAACCTAACAACAACCAGGCACAGCCCCCACTTGGGGGAGGTGATGGAGATTGAGGCCGAGGGAACGAAGGCGAGGGAAGTAGAGCCCGCAGGAACGAAGGTGAGGGAAATAGAGCCCGCAGAAACAAAGGCGAGGGAAATAGAGCCCGCTGGACTGGAGGTAGAGGAGATAGAGGTCAAGGCCAAGGACATCGTACCAACCATCGTCGCCCAAACCCAAATAGGCCGCCTGTCCAAAACTGTGGATATCTTAGAGACTTTGACTACCGTGAGAGATATCAAGATGAACACTCTCGCCATGAGGGAGGAGCATCGGTGTCAGGAATGGGAAGTGAATCTGAGCTTGAGTTTAGGCACCACCAGCAGGCTAGGAGAGTGCAACCACTAGCCTGGATGTCCTAGTCTCCATTATATCTTTTGGGCCCCCTCCATGACCTGCCTAGGCACCCGGAGAAACACCTCCCCAAGTTTGAGCCCGAGAAAGGCACCTTGGCCGAGGATCATATAAGCAGCTTTTATCTTTCCTTGCAAATCATGAGGGTTCAGTCAGATGACGTTGCTTGCCGTCTGTTTCTGCATACTCATAAAAACAAAGTGGCCACCTGGTACCGCTCCCTCCCAAGTGCCTCCATCACATCGTGGGACCAGTTCCGATGTGCATTCTTGTAGAAATTTTTAGATGACAAAACCCCTTCCATGCTCCTCATGGAGTTAAGCACCATTAAGTGCCACAAGAAAGAGAAGGTGAGAGACTTAAATCAGCGCTTTGCTACCATACTGCAAAAGTTTCACCCAAACTTGGCGTTGGACGACTCTATTACCATTGACTATTATACAAAAGCTCTCCCTAGGGATATCGCTGTCTTCGTTAAACGTGAAGCTCGGCCCACCCTTGCAGCCAACTATGCAGCCACCCTCACTGTAGAAAGAGACATGCTTTCTATAGGAGCCATCGATCATGAGGGGAGGTATGACCACAAACCAATCGCGAAAAGGGGTCAGTCCGCCACAAACAAAACCAGAGATAAGGATAAGGATGCTTTTGACTTTGAGAGTATAGCGAAGACCCTCAAGCTATTGAAAAATGATGTCTCTGACCTAAAGAGGAAGGGTATAGAATCCACAACTAGTGCCAAAGCACCTAAGTCCTTTTTCAGAAAGAGCAACCCCAACACCAACCGACCCTCGTCCAACCCGAACACTGTTCTCAATGTTGAAGAGATAGGAAAATATAACTTCTGCTCTTTCCACCAGGCTGCCCACTCTGAAAAAACATGCCCACAGTGGATTGGCAGCATGGCTGCAGTGGTAAACCAGCTTCTAGATGATCAAACCCTAGGGGACGCGGGGGAGGATGTTGTTTCCGACCACGATGAATATTTTCCCCCAGATGAAGAACAAACATCCTCAGTTCTTGCATTCGATGTTATCCGAGGGGACAACCATCTTACCGTCACTGATATCAACATGGCAGACAATCCTAAGGTCCCACCTGTAAGAAACTACAGCCTTAGGAGCAAAGGACCGGTTCTCGAAACATCCTTTGAGGAGAAGAAAAGGGCTTTCTTAAGGAAAATTCTGCCGCCGAGGAATGAACAACAAGTTGCCCCTAAGAAGCCCACCAATGACAACATCTGAGAAAATCAGAAGAGCAAGCTCCCGATGGGGTCCACCACAACCACTACCGAACCCTGTCCTCAATCTGATTCCACATATAACATTGTAGAGGACATGAAGAAAACCAGAGCTAACAAATCCCTCTACGAGCTTGCTCGCATCACAAATCAATGAGAAATCATTCTTAAAGCCTTCGCCAATACCTCAACTACTAAGCCTGTGAGAAACACGTCCGCGCAACCTAGTCCAAGTGTTCAGTCTATCGTAAACGCCATCAATGCAAATTCCAGGGGGTCTACTCCTCCTTTCCTCCTGTCTTTTGAGATCTTCAACTTTAACGTCCATAACTGTCTAGTTGACTCCGGCACGTCTACAAATGTCATGCCCCTATCTGTTTGTAAGAAGCTAAACATCCGCCCGGAGAAAACTGACGCGAGGATCATTCAACTTGACAGATCTCAAGTGCCAGCTGTAGGAGAACTGAATAATGTCATCATCCGCCTACCGTCCGATTCTAGAGTCCACAAATGTATTGACATTGTAGTCGTTGACATTCCGAAAGCCTATGGCCTATTACTTAGCAGGGATTGGTCCAGCAAGCTGCAAGGATATTTTGCCACTGATTGGTCCCACCTGTGGCTTCCTTACAAGGGCCGGAATAACAAAATCAGGGTCGAAAGCGAGCCTTATATGAAATATACTGTGACTGATTTGGATGCTGCGAATGAACCCATCAGTTTTTCCCAGGAGGAGCTTGGCATGTGCTTCTTGGAAGACATTTTCGGATGTTATCACCCTCCTCAATCTCCAGTAGATCCCGAGATCTAGTCTGAATTAACACTCGTCGCGGAAGATCAAGCCAGTCCCGTCTCACACCACACTGAAGTCCCGACCCAAAATACAACCCCAAAGGAGCCAGAAAATGATGTATGGACCCTGTACTATGATGGTTCCAAAACTTTTGACGGAGCTGGTGCGGGCTGCATCTTGCTAGACCCTCAAAAGAACAAATTCTTGATATCGTGTCGGCTTGAGTTCCAATGCACAAACAATACTGCTGAATATGAAGCTCTAATCCTCGTACTCAAGAAGGCATTGGATTTAAAGGTAAGGTGCTTACGAGTTATTGGAGATTCCGAGATCATTACTCGGCAGGTACGCAATACCATTCATTATTTGTCTCCGCATTTGAAGGCTTATTAGCAAGAGTTATGGCTTCTTATTTCTGCTTTCGATGCTTTTGGAATTAAATCTTTTCTTAGAATGCACAATGCAATAACTGATACTCTGGCTAATGCTGCTGCTAGATTTACCCCTCTGAGGGACGCCTTTTATATTGAAGTTATATATAGACCCTCCGTGCCAGATAATATTACTAATTTACGCGTTTTTGATAATGATCAACAGATATTGGAGTTTATGCTCAACACTGAAGTTTTCAAAGATGCGGCAATTGATGAGGCGGATCACGACCAAGCCTTGCAAGAAGAGCATGACAAACGCAAGGAAAAACCCATGCCCAAGGGGATAGTATCACTTGAAAATCTCTTCGACCTGCAAAGCCGATTCCGCGGCCCCCCAAATACCAAGGTGAAAAGTTCCATTTTGGCACATCGGCAAGTGAATTTGGGATCAGAGGAGAACCCGAAGTTCATTAACCTCGGGAAATATTGTACCAACGAAGAGATTCAGGCATTCACCCAACTATTTCAGAAGTATCAAGACGTATTCTCTTGGATGTATAATGATTTACGTACGTACGATACTCGGATTTTTCAGCACATCATACCCATGAAGGAAGGTGTAAAGCCATTCCAACAGAAGCTCAGGAAGGTACACCCTACTTTGGAACCGATGATTCTGAAAGAACTCAAGAAGCTGTTGGATGCACGCATTATCTTTAAAGTTCGTCACTCCACATGGGTATCAAATTTGGTCTCGGTACGGAAGAAGTCTGGTGAGATCTACTTATGTGTGGATTTCCAGAATTTGAATCGAGCCTCAAACAAAGACAATTACCCAGTGCCACCTATGGAACAAATATTGCAAGCTGTGTCTGGATCTGAGATGTTCTCCTTGTTGGATGGATTCTCCGGTTACAACCAGGTGCTGGTAGCCAAACTAGACAGATTGAAAACTACCTTTCGGACCAAATGGGGAACATTCCCTTTCAGGCGCATGCCTTTTGGATTGATTAACGCGGGGGAAACTTTCCAACGGGCCATGGATATAGCTTTCCATGGTTTGATAGTTCAGAGCGTGGTAGTCTATTTGGACGACATCACTGTGTTTTCAAAACACCGGGGTGATCATTTACGCCACCTCAAACAAATCTTCGAGAGATGCAGGAAGTACGGGATTTCTCTCAACCCGAAAAAGAGCGTTTTCGCTGTGACAGAAGGGAAGTTGCTGGGCCATATTATTACTAAGCAAGGCATTGTAGTAGATCCAGAGCGGGCGAAAGCTATTGCCCAGATCTCCCCCCCGAGCAGTAAGAAAGCAATGCAATATTTCCTGGGGAAAATCAATTTTGTCTGCAAGTTCATATCAGATTTCACCCAGATAGTTAGGCCTTTGCAGGGGATGATAAAAAAGAATGCGGTGTTCAAATGGAACCTGCCAGAAAAGGAGGCTTTCACCAAAATCAAGCAGGCCATAGTTGAAGCGCCATCCCTTCAAAGCCCAAATTTTAGCAAAGATTTTATCCTATATACGTTCGCTTCAAATTCATCACTTGCAGCTGTCCTCATGCAGAAAGACGACAACAATGACGAGTGGCCCATTTCCTTCATGAGTACTGGTTTACAAGGAGCTGAATTGAACTACCCTGAAATCGAAAAGCAAGCCTATGTAGTCTACAAAGCAGTCAAAAATTTCAGACCCTACATCTTGAAAAACCACGTCACGGTTTTCGTTCCACACCCAACGGTCCGCTCACTGTTTGTGCAACAGGAGCTAGGCGAGAGGCGAGGCAACTGGGTGGCGTCCCTGCAAGAGTATGACTTGGAGTTTAAACCAGCACACACCGTTAAAGGACAAGGTTTATGTCAAATGGCTACGGAGGCTGCAAGTTCCCATGGAATTGAAGAAGAGTGTTGGGAGCAAGAAATCGATATGTACCAGAGCGACCATGTGCCTCAGCTAAGTAGTCCTTCTTGGTACTCTGACGTTTCAGGGTACTTAGCCTAGGGTACTCTGGACCCTGCTCTAACTGCCCAGAAAAAACGCGCGATAAGACTCAAAGCTGCATCTTACCAGCTGATCCAGGGGAAGCTTTTCAAGAAACATTATGATGGGGTCATGTTACGCTGCTTAGAACATGATGAAGCACAGAAAATATTGACCAAGCTACACGATGGGCCAGCTGGGGTCATTTTGCCGGGGATACCACCGCCCATAAGATAATGTGCGCAGGATATTATTGGCCAACCCTTTTCAGAGACGTGCATGCATATGTCCGGAAGTGCATCCAGTGCCAGAAATTCGTAAACTGAGAAGTGCGGCCAACCGCCCCCTTACTGTCGGTAGCAGTGGAAGAACCTTTTCAATAGTGGGGCTTGGACGTCATTAGAAAAATCATACCTCACTCTTCCAAACAACACCGGTACATTCTTACAGCTACTGATTATTTTACCAGGTGGGTCGAAGCAACACCTTTACGCCAAATCAATGACCAGGAGGTAATAGAATTCGTCACTCATTCCATCATTACCAGGTTTAGCGTTCCAACTTCCTTGGTTGTTGATAACGCAACTTACTTTTCATCTATTAAATTATATGATTTTGCCCTAGAAAATGGTATTGTTCTTAAACATTCTGCAAATTACTATCCCCAAGGAAATGGTTTAGCTGAATCGACTAATAAAAATATGATACGCATCATTAAGAAGACCCTGCTGTCCCACCAGCGCAACTGGCACAACGCCCTTCATAATGCACTTTGGGCCGACCGTGTCATGCCCAAATCCTCCCTAGGCACCTCTCCTTATTTTCTCGTGTATGGAAAAGAAGTTGTTCTTCCTCCCCATTTATCTCTCCCTGCCCTTCAGCTGTCCCAGGAATGTCATGGCACCCCATGCCCTACCTTGCAGACTCGGATTGACACCCTACTGAAGTTGGAGGAGGAAAGACAAAAAACCTGGGAAAAGTTTGCCATCCACCAAAGCCGAATCAAGAGATGGTTTGATAGAAAGTCCGCAGGGAATAAAAACTTTGAGGTAGGAGACCTGGTCCTAAAATGGGATAAAGCTCACGAAGAAAAAGGAAAACATTCTAAGTTCCAAGCACTATGGACAAGTCCTTTCCAAGTTAAGGAAAAATTAAGTTCCCATACGTTTAGACTGCAAACCCTTGAGGGAAGAGTCGAGGTCCTCCCGGTAAATGACCATGACCTCAAACATTATTTCACTTAGAAGCCCTTAGAGGGTTATCTTATCCTTGTAACATAGTTTCCGTTTTCGTCCCTTTTGTCCTAAAAAAAAATAAAAAATAAAAAATAAAAAATAAATAAAAAATAAAAATAAAAAATAAAAAATAAAAAAATAAAAATTTTAAACGGGAGGACTTGTTAGAGCCATGCAATTGGCACACTGCAATAGGTTCTATGCTGATGGAAGGCCTTTTCACGATAGACTTGAGGATGGTAAAAGCTTGCTTGTTACCGACACCTAAAGGCAGCATATGATCTAGCTCAAGTCATCAAGCGGGGAGCCCACCTAGCAAGTTTGAGAGGGTGTATGCAAAAGAAAGTGCGATACAACGGTAACTAGATCAGAAGGGAAAAGAGGTACTCCATGATACGTCAGGGCATCCGGGAAAAACCAAAGTCTGCATACCAGACCAGGAACAACCTCTCTGCAAGAAAAATAAGTCGGGATCCCTCATCCGCCCAAGGAAAAAAATTCCCATCTCAAATAAGTGCCACGAGCAGATCTAAATAAGTGCCCCAGGCACATTCAAAATAAGTGCAATAGCACACTAATAAAGGGTAAAGGATTGAGAAAGGCTTCCTATGCAGAGAGGTGATGTAACGACTCCGCCAGGGTACTAACCAGGCTCGCTGGCAGCGGAGAAACGTTCACGATTCCTAGGCAATGATTCTGCCGGGGCCGAGAGGTTCGCTGGCAGTGGAGCAACACGATGAGGACAAAAAAATCGTACCGGATCCTGTAGCTACTTGGAGTCCTCCAACCCTCTCAGTCTGGAGACCTGAAGGAATGAAATTTGGTTAACCAGCGCCCGAACAAGCCAGCGGGCTGAGCAACCTCGCAAGCTTCCAAAAAGCTAGGCAATGTTGACCTTAAGGTAAAAGAAACAGCGAGCGAAGACCCCTCCCTCCCCCCTCCAAGGCTTTCTATCGAGAGAGACTCTGGGTTCGTCTAGTTAATTGCCATTTTTTGTAGCCTCTACAACACCCTCCAAAAAACCCCACTTCAAAATTTTTTCGGAGCCCCTTGAACTTAAAGAAAACTAAGTAAAGAGTCTAGAAGGCTAAACCGCGACCTCTCGACCTAGCGACCCTGCGACCTAGTCGTGGGTCGCAAGGTCGCAAAACTCAATTTTTCGGAAAATCGCAACCCCGCCACTTTGAGACCCCGCGACCCGCAGGTCACAAGGTCGCGAGGTCGCATACCTCCCGGATCACTCGAATTGCGACCTTGCGACCTCACTAAATGCTCGCACTTGTGACCTTTTTATATAAAGGAGGTCGCTAGGTCGCATTTTTCATATGCAGCGAATAGAAAGAAACGGCTCTGACAGGTCGACTAGCGTGCGTTTTTCCTAGGTAAGTTGCCATTTTCCCTCCCGTTGTTTCCTTTTTGGTTATTCTTGCTAAATCCCATACATCCTCAGCCTTTAAATTGTCAATTTTCCTCAACCCCTGTATGTATTTCTTACTTAGGGTTTTTCTGATTCCTGTTTTCCCCCACATTGCCCAAAATCATCACCATTTCTTGTCCAGGCTTTCATGGCTACTCCCCTACTCCAAAAGCTACCCCTTTACTCTGTCTGGACCCATTTGGCTTTGCATTTTTCCAGTTAAAGGGAAAAAACACTCCACGCCGCGCGCGCCCAAACCCCCCGGGCAAGCCCTAGTGAGACCTGTGACCCCGCGACCTAGTCGCAAGGTCGCAAGGTCGCATTCTCCCGGTTTCTAGAAATTTGCGACCCCGCGACCCAGTCGCAAGGTCGCATTTTCATACATTTTAACGATTCGTGACCCAGCGACCCTGCGACCTAGTCGCAAGGTCGCAAGGTCGCATATTGGCCACTTTCTCACCATCTGCGACCCCGCGACCGAGTAGACCAATTTTCAATTTTGCCTGTGTCCCAGCTAAAATCATTGATAAACTGTAATTGGTCTTATATCATCATGTTGCTCTTATCATGGGATTCTTTCATGAATATGACAAGTGAACTTGAAGCAGATGCAGAGTGTATACCTTTCCTCTCGGATTCCAGTGACATGGCACCCCCAGTGTCCCGGAAGAAAGACAAACACTTGGCAGTGGAAGATGTGGAGATGGACATGCCAGTGTCCCCACCCCCGATATACAGAGATACCCTATGTACATTTGCAAAATGGGACAGCATGCGATTGTACCAAGTGTACCATGAGTTCGCCATAATGGAATTTCCAGAAGACCTCCCGGATCGGGAAGTATACTTAAAAGTCAAAAGGTCCAAGCTGGATCTCGCAGGTGCTCATCCGGCCATATTTCCATGCCCAGAGATGATAGACTGGATCATACAGAAAACAGATTCCAATAAGTTCATGATCCGAGACGGCGAAGGCAAGGCTTTCGCAATGCTCGTAGGCTCGGATGCCCATGTTTATTACTCTTTGCCTCACCAAGAAGAAAAATTTACAAAAGAATGGGCCCTTTCCCATGCAGTCCCTGTAGTTGACACTATCAAGCAGTGGTGGGCAGAGCCCAAGAAATTTAAAGTCAAGAAAGACCAAGAATATCCGGTGGCCAGCCTAATAAAAGTGTATAAATTAGTAGCCGCCATGCTTTGTAGATTGCACGTGTGCCCCGACACCACCACCTTCAACGGCACATGGGCTACTATCATGGAATATGTAACGGTGCATGGCACCCGTTTCAACTGGGCTAGCATATTGATGACCTCAATGGATACAAACTTGTCCTCGGCATTGGCCCTAGAGGAAGGAATGCCTTCTGAATTCTATATGGCCTCTTATCTATTGGATGCCATCTATGTGAGGTTGCATTTTGAAGGACGGGCACATAACTGGGATTCCACACAGACCCGTGCAATTCATCTAAAAACCAAGGTGTTTTTGGAATCCAGGTATAAACAGGATATAGAGCCAATCTCTCAAATATTCATCCCCGCTCTATACAGAAAATTATTTGGCCAGGATGCCCCTTGCATGTCTTGGCGAGCCAGGGAGACTCTAAGCCAAGTGGCGCACTGGTTTCCTTTTGCCGAATATAATTTCATCTGAGTCTTTGGCTCGTTCAAGGCACCACATGCTATGCCTCGTTTCGTTACAGACAAAATTCTCATACAAGAGGTATGCTTCCAAATGTCCTCGGGCTTCTCCAGTGTCCTGTCCAAAGGTAAGAAGAAGCCCTGGCCCACGCTACCCCTCACTATCGGCAAATACACAGTTAAAGATTTCAGAGAGGTAGGGGCAGAGTGAGAAGAGATGAAAATTTATCACTTTGGGGCTTTATAGTACTGAACATACGACCCGGAGAGGATAGTTCCCGAACACTGCAAGAAGTCTAAATTCAAATGGAACTACCAGCATGTGGAACGCCCAGGAGAAGATGAAAGAAGGAACTGGTACAATGCAGATATACAATTTGCTCCAGGGGCGGACTCTGGCCAAGAGGATCCGGATGATCAAAGCCTGGAAGACAGGAGCCGTAAGTTAGGAGGTGATTCTTCCTCTCTAGCTAAAAAGCCCCGGACTAGCACAGGGCCTACTACCTCTCCCCAACAGAAAGAAGTAGAGGCCAAAGCCCAGCAAGAGAGAGAAACGAAAATAAAAGAGGACGAGGAAAAGAGAAAGAAGAGCCTAAGGGCAGAACATAAGAAGAAGCAGGCCGAGGAGGCCAGGAAGGAAAATGAGGAAAAAGAGGGGCAGGCCGTAGCAGAACAGGCACTCAAGAAAGAGCTAGACAAAGAAGAAGCTGAACACCAAAAGAAAACAGACCAAGCTGCTGCTGCCGAGCGGAAGAGGAAAGCCGAAATAGAAGCAGTGGCAGAAGCGGAGCGCAGGCCGTAGCAGAACAGGCACTCAAGAAAGAGCTAGACAAAGAAGAAGCTGAACACCAAAAGAAAGCAGACCAAGCTGCTGCTGCCGAGCAGAAGAGGAAAGCCGAAATAGAAGCAGTGGCAGAAGCGGAGCGCAGGCGGAAGGAAGAGAATGAGAAGGCGGCAGCCGAGCGCCAGCGAAGGGAAAAGGAGGAAAAGAAGAAAAAGGAAGAGGAGGATGAAATGATAGAAGACATCGAGGTATCTCCCCTCGAAGTACCTCTAGGCAGTATAGGAACCATGCTCTCTGATGTTAATTCCCCCCAGGGGTAGGAGAAGGAGGTCTTCGACCTCACCAGGCTCACATTCGATCAATTCTCCTTCAAAATCTGGCATGAGAAGAGAACGTCCCTGGCACAAAGTCCTTCCGTCGCATCCACATATGCAATTGGAATATACATAGTCCTTGATACTAGGACTAATCCCGTGATGATAGCATCGGCAGGCACTGCTTTCGCTACGGCCACGGAAGAAAATGTAACCAGAATGAGTAGAGAAATCATTTCCCTAGAAAATAGATTACAAGCAGCAGAGCAGCGGGAGAAGAAGGCGGAACAGGAGAGGTCGGCATTGGAAGAAGAGATTCAACAACTCCGAAACAAGACTCCCCCGGTCAATGAAGTTCCACTTGCCATTCTAAAGGAGTGCAATGTATTAGAGGCGACCATGAGGCAGGTGTATGGGGAAATTTTCACCATAAAACAAACAGTCGCCCCATTGGTAAGAGCGTGAGAAGAAACTAAGAAGAATCATGAGTAGCTCAAGGAAGCCTCAGCTTCCTTAGATAAAATGATGGACTGGACATTGCGATACCCTCAGGCTCCTGAGCATTTTCCTAAGAAGGATTGGATTCATACACAGGATGCCAAAGTCCAAATCCGTATGAAGATGCAGTCCAAGGACAAGCTATCCAAGGATTTGGGCAAAGTAATGTCTTCATACAACCACCTGATCAGCGGCATCGACTCGATGCACACTCTTCACCACATTCCTTCGCTACGGGCATTGGACGAAAGGAAGACCTGGGAGCAAGTAGATCAAGAAATCCAGTCATTTCTGCAGCCCATCAAGCAAGCTGCTGCCGCCCCCGAGCTCGCAGCATCACAAGAAAATCTGGGTCAGTTTCTTGTCACGCCGGTATGGATTTATACCAAGCTCGCCTCTCTTTCCAACCAGATCTCTCAAAAAAGGGAAACTCTAGTCCCAAATGCTTTGGAATGCATGCATCGTGTTTGGTCAATTTAGTGTGTCCTAAATTGCTACATTAATTTGTCAATCCGAGATTCGTAAGCTGACGAAGTGTGGCGCACTATATGTGCAAGATAACCTATCTCTTACTTTTTATTGTTTTTGTTTATTTATTTATTTATTTATCTTGGGGGTTTTATCTTGGTTGGTTTCCTAATGTGAGATAGAAATTCTAAAAGACAAGTATGGATATAAATGTTCAAGGCAATGATGTCCTTTATAATGATTTCCCAAACTTCAAACTTCAAGAGGGTTTTAAAACATGTAATAACAAAATTAATTTCTAAAAGAAAATGAAAATGTGCCACTATACTAGTCAAACCCATTACCCTTGCTGCTGTCTAAATACAAAAGAAACTGTGCTCAAAGAAATCCAAGAATTGCAAGCAAGGTAAAGCTAAAATCAAATTACATCATTTCATATTCTGACCCCTCACCATTAGTCTCGCTATGGCTTTCGGAGGTAATCATAAACAACTTGAGCAATCTGATATCTAATTTGCAGAAAAATAAACTAATATCAAATTATACACTCATACTTCAATCCCTCACCATTAGTCTCGCTATGGCTTTCGAAGGTAACTGATAATGACATGAGAAATTTAATATCTAATCTAACTAATAAAGCAAATGTACAAAATTGAAATAAATAAAACAATGCTGCAATTAAAAGCTAAGAAAAATAAATCAGCAGAAGGACAAGACTGATTCCATGTCATTAGTCATTGTAAAACTATGTGCAAATGCCCGGGCTGCCTACTGTAATCTGGAACAAAGACACTGATCAGTTAACAGTAGTATAAAGCATAAAAATTATGGACAAAAATAAAACGTTAATACCATAAAAGATGTAATATATACACGTGAATAACTATGGCATAATGAACGTAAGGAAATAAAGCATGAAAATATATAGCAATAAACAAAACCTCAGCGTGTGCAGGGGCCCTCTGCACAATCCTCGGGCAACAGCTATCAACCACGAATTATGCTTATGAACAGAGTCTTCTCATGTATTCAAAATGCAGTCATAACAAGGAAATAATGTCACGGCACAGTGGGCTTTCTTTTCAGCAAATTACATTACAGAAGCTAACTACTATGCGTATGAGAATGCATTATTTATAACAGAGGATGACATAACTAATTTCCTACAATCTACGCTGATAAAAGACACGTGAACAACCACGTCTAGAAATCTAGCATTATGGCTGCCGTGAAGATTAAATCTATGGAGGGTGGACGTTGAATTCGGCTTATGGAGCAGTTCACAGGTGTTGATATGTCCCCTGAGATTTAGGAGTGGCCACGCAAGTCTTCACGTGGTGAAAAATGGAGTTCTGTCACCGTAGGACTCTTAGGTTGACCGCTGCTTGACTACCTTTGACCACGGCCTTCTTTGGTGAATTCGACTGAGCCAGTAGGACTCGGTCCATGTCCATGTCATTTCCAACTTGCCCATGTGTCTTGATTTTCCTGAAGACACCTACAATATAGACTTTAAAAAAATGGCCGCGGAAAGTTGAAGTAGCTGCGGAAAGTGACAAGATTTTGCAGCTCAATGAGCAAAAATCTAATTCAAACAGCAGACACAAAACATAGTTAAAAACCACTTTAAATGCTCTTTTATGGTTAATATGCAATGATGTTTATGACTTAGGAGGTCCAGGTAAATGGAAAAAGTCTAGAAAGGTGTATAGGAAAGATGCAAGTTTGGGACTCAACATACCCCCACTGTGAAGGTGTTGCATGTCCCCATGCAACCAAAATTTTGATCATCCTCCTTCAATTAATATGCCTTGATACCTCTGCCAGTACATCCAGTCTTCTTCTCCTCCTTCTTGGTGCTGCTAACATCCTAGGCTTCTTCATCAAGCATCTGAATTTGAGATTAATCAGTGCTCTACTTATCTTCTTGCATTTCTTCTTCAATTTCCTGTTCTTTTTGTGCCACAGTCCCAGATGTAGCATAGTGTTGTCATGAATGATCTTTTCCAATCTACTTTGCTCCTTTAATGCTTCATTTTCATTTTTAATATGTCTACTTAAAACCTCCAACTCAAAGACTTCTTGTTTCAACGATTGGACTAGAGCTTCTTGTGCTGTGTGAAGCTGAGTGGATGAAGTGCTGGGACCCGTGGCTGTTCTTTCTAAGGATTCTATGTAATCATACACCTCTTGCTGCTTTGGATCTATCTCGGGTGTCATTTTCCTTGGGCTGTCCCCAAAATGCTGTGGAGGAGAATTGACTTCAAAATCTGGCCGAAAAGGACTCATGTCAACATCTTGAGGACTAGTTTCAACGTTTGGTTGAGAATGAGGTGGACTATGGCCAGCTGGAGTTTGTTCAGGTGTTCCTTCTCCCAAATCAATAAAATGGGGTCCTTTTGTTTGTGCTTTCCTCCACTTTCCTTTAAGCCTGCTGCTTCTTCTTACATGCTGTGGACTACTGTCTTTTTCCTTCTGTTTTTCTTTTCCTTTCTTTTTAGCCATAGCTGACTGTTCCTGAAGGTGAACTAGTCTCTCAGAAAATACTTGATGGTCTTCTTCTGAGGAAGGGGTTTGATGCACAGCCTCAATGCTTCTTTTCTCTTTTGATTTTGTTGGCTTTTTACCCTTAGTCTTTTCCTTCCTCCTTTTAGACAGTCTTTCTTCTCTACTAGTTCTTTCAACTATGTTAGTAGGAGTGCTTTGAGTTTTATCACCTGTTCTCTTTCTTCTACTTATTTTTGATGTACTTCCTTCAGGGGTTTCTTGGGGTTCTTCAAAGAAATTTCTAATTAAAAACTGCTCCCAGGTGTCCTTTTTCTCTTTTAATTGTTTTTCTATCAAGATTTTCACGAGACCATGGTGATACAAATGTGGTTCTATGTCCCCCAGATGCTTTTGGACGATTACAGACATCTTTTTCAAACATTTTAATAAAAATTATGGCAGATTGAGGGTCTGGTTGTCTAAGAAATTCATCAACAGTCGGGTATGATACATGTACATTGATCCAAAACGTCCCTCACAGGTAATAAATTTTTGAATAACCAACAGTAAACTGGCCCACTCTTCGTTTAAAGCATGAACAGGAATTCCCTTTTTGAAAATGGTAACATCCATACCTTGGTTACGTAGGATCACTCTCCAGGCTTCCTCGCCAATGCTCTTGTTCTTGAACCAGCGTTCACCTTCTTGAGGGAGTTCTGTAGCAGCTGCTATGGATGCCTCAGTCACTGTAAATTTGAGGTCCCCAATTTCTACCTCCAGACCGTTGAAAGACCTCGCAAAAGCTTTTGTTACCTCCTTATTGTAGCCTTTAAAATTTTGAATAAATCGAAGCCATTTTGCCTTTTTCAATATGTCTTTGACTTGCGGGTATCCTTCCATAAATTTGGGTCCCTATGGTTCTGTCCTCAACAACTGACCCATCCTTCCTTTTGTTCTTTAAAACTCGTCTGCGTGAGGAGGGTTTAGCGGAGGTAAGATGGCTGAATTAGCGGAAATGAATAGGGTTTATGAAGGAGACCAGTGACTGTAAGCGGATATCAGAGAACAGGTACACGGAATGAAGCGGAACATAGAACAAAATGGGGTGAAGGCTTATGTGAGCACAGTGGAAATGCAGTCGTGAGGTCAATAGAATAGTAGGGGGAGTAAAGTGCATCCGGCAGTATTTAAAATTGGGTGGCTGCAGAGTAGACGCAAGAACATTTATGAAACGACTACGGATTTTGTACAGCTGAGAGAAGCCGTAGTCAAATCAACCATGTTCCATAATTACAGGTGGAGTATCAAAGTATAGCCGAACACGAGTGAAGACCGGAGGCTTGATTATGAGGCCGTTTAAAAATGAATGCAAGGATTGTGGGGGGATCGTATAGAGATCGTGGAACGGTTATGGAATTGTCAACGCAATCATTGCATATAATGGAGCTATGGTTTATAACTATGTAAAAATGTGGTTGAATGCCATTTGAAATAAATTTCTACTCATACCTTGGAATTCTTGCCATTTTTCATTGGTCTTCAATCAGTTGCTCCTCGTTGATGCTTTTGAATGCCTCCTGTCTTCATAATATGTCCTCATAATTGCATTTGATTTCATGATTGTTGAACTAACATCTGACTGTAAATTTTTGAAAAACAGAGTGGTGGCTGCAGAAACTGCTTCTGGTTGCAGAAACTGGTGTCAGCTGCAGAAACTGACACAACAATTATTTAGGTGAATGGAGATGGATAGATGATAACTGACTGAATGAAAATGGTCATGAAAGAAAACTCTTATTGGTGAAATGAAATGGAATAGATGAAATGGAGTGAAATGAAATGAAGTGGAGTGGAATGAAGTGGAATGAAATGGAGTGGGTTGTCATAAAACTTGTGAAATGAGAGAGAGAGAGAATTTTTTTGGAAAATATAGGGTGTCAGGTGTTCTTGATTTTCACCCTACATTTTCTGTATAAGACTTCCAATCAGTGATTGGTTTTCAGGCTTATACAATTTTTTTTTTTAATATTTTGAAACTGAAAAAAACAAAGGCTAGGCTGGTGGAGAAGAAGGATTCTTCTTCACCAGCCTTATTGCAGAATTATCTTGAAACATTTTGACAAAGTCCTCTTTTGAGAGTGGCTTATGATAGATCTTTAATCTGTGGCCATTCACAATAAGAGGAGTTTGAGATTCATCAATGGTCTTGATTCTTACCGCTCCATTGCTAAATATCTTGTCAATCTCATATGGCCCAAGCCAATGAGTCTGAAATTTTCCTTTAAAATCTTTAAACTTGGAATCAAATAGCAATGCCCAGTCTCCTTCTTGAAACTTCTTCTCTTTGATGTATTTTTCATGCCATTTAGCTCTTTGATATTGAACTAGATCAGTTCTTAGAATTGCCTCTTGTCTGATCTCATCTAGCTCATTCAACTGCTCCATTCTATGCTTTTGGGCTTCTGATAAGTCCATCCCCAACTGAACTGCTATCTTGAAGGTCTTGACTTGGAACTTAATGGGGAGCAAGACTTCTTTCCCATAAACAAGTTCATAGGGAGAATGTCCTGTTGTATTCCTCCATGTAGTTCTGTAGGCCCACAAGGCTTCGGGAAGCCTTTCTGCCCAATCTCTTCTATGTAGATGAATAGTTTTGGTGATGATACTTTCAAGAACTTTGTTTGTGGACTCCACTTGACCATTTTCTTGCGGATGGTAAGGAGTAGATCTTTTGTGCTTGATTTTGTATTCTTCCATCAATTTCTCCACCAAGTTGGATGTGAATTGGCTCCCCTGATCTGTCACAATTTCTCTTGGAACACCACAGCGAGTAAAAATATCCTCATAAAGAAAATGTTGGGAAAAATCTTGAGAGGGGGGGTGAATCGTGTTCACTTTAAACTTTTCTTTTTCATTCCTTAAAACCCATACGCTACTTTCCTTTATTAAACTAGCGTATACACGCGGATATCTTTCATGAAACTAGCGTATACACAGATATCTAGTTATGTCATTAGTTCTTTTCTTAAATCATTCCATCATTCATTCATCAGATGTTCAATAAACAGTAAACATGTGCAGTAAGAACAGAATAAGCCATCACACAAAGCATCACACATGAACACCAGGATTTTTAGGTGGAAACCCAAGTCGGGAGAAAACCACCGCTGCAGTTGCTCAGCCTTCAATATTTTATTATAGAGAAAACATCTTACAACATATGTGCTGGTGCAGACTCTACCAGCACGCAGGCACCCACCTGCGCTCGTTTACCAGCCTCTCCTGGAAGGGAGCTCCAACCCCCTGACTCATTTACCAGCCTCTCCTGGAAGGGAGCTACGACCCCCTGACTCGTTTACCAGCCTCTCCTGGAAGGGAGCTACAACCCCCTGACTGAAGGCTACAACCTTCAGCACCCCTTCAGACCACGTTTCATCAATTTTCATACTGGATCCAACAACTTCAATAGAACAATACTTGTAGGCCACGTTTCATCATATTTCCAGACTGAACCCTTTCCATAATTTTAAGCACAAACATACATCACCAACAGATACTTATCAACACAGATCAGATAGCAGAAACACAGCAGAACAGATCAGATATTTCATACCCTTTGCTTCAGCAAACCCTAGTTTGCATACGCGCTTTCCCTTCACTGATGTCGCGTATATACGCGCTTCCTTCCATATAAACCGACGTATACTTCAGTACAAATTACAAAGCTAATTTTATTGCGCATACGCGCTTTCTCTTCAGCGAAGCCGCGTATATACGCGCTTCCTCTTTGGTGAAGTAGCGTATAGATCTTCAACCATCATAGAGAAGCATACTTCTTCAGATCAAACATTCAGTTCAGATTTACCCTTTTACTTCAGACATATGTTCGCCTCATTTCAGATCTAAGCCTTCCATAAACAGATCTAGCAAATACAGATACATTCCAGATCTAGATATTCCGCTTCATCATTTCTTCATAGGTGCACCATAGATTCAGATCTATCATCAAACCTTTACCCTTTCCAGACAGATATACTTCATAGAGAAGTATTCATTCAAGCTCAGACATCTTGCTCCCACACTCATGATTTGCACAATGAATTTCTTCTCCTTATATAGGTTTATCCTTTTTCAATACCACGGGTCAAAGCAATACCATGAGCCTTCAATACCACGAGTCATCAATACCATGAGCCTTCAATACCACGAGTCATCAATACCATGAGCCTTCAATACCACGGGCCCCTGGATTTGCACTTTTTGAGCGCTTTTTCCCATACGCAACTTATCACGTTCTTTTCGCGTGCCTCTGTGACTTCTAATCATATCTAGTGTATTCCTTGATACATACTCTTTTCATCATAGATCTGTCACATGCTGAATTCATTTCTTCATTGTCTTCTGTACACACTGTAGATACATCATATTTTCTTCATCAAGAACATATTCTATCAAGCACAACTTCATCAAGTAAGTTGCCGTCATCTTTATCAAGTGGGTTGCCTTTCTTCATCAAGAACATATTCTAGAAAGCACAACTTCATCAAGTAAGTTGCCATCATCTTTATCAAGTGGGTTGCCTTTCAGGGACAACACTCAACATCATAATATCAACAAGCATCATATCACATCAGATTTACATCATTTACCAAGTTCATCAAGACAAGAATAACTTCATCAGGTGGATTGCCATCAAGGACAACACATGTCAACAGTCGCATGTCTTCATCTTCATTCAGTGGGTTTCCATCAAGGATTACACTCTGCATCATATTTCCAACAATCTCCCCCTTTGGACTTGATGGCAACCACGATGGTGTTTGGTTACCACAACAGATAAGTATATTGACACCATGTCACTCTCCCAATTCTTTGACACCATTATCTGCATTCAAACACCATGTCACTCTCGCCCTTTGACATCAAGGGCAAAGGGCGGATCAAAACCAGCGGATCAAAACCAACACACTCTCCCCCTTTGACATCAAGGGCAACGGTCGGATCAAAACCAACACACTCACCCCCTTTTCTCCTCATGTAGAAGAAGCATTCTGCAGATCTGATATATACTGAAGTGGCCAAGCTCCCCCTGAGTTCATGCTTAATCTTCAAACATGTTATTCAATGAAGTACATGACTCTATGAACTTCCTATCACCAAAAGACTCAAAATTACATCAAATATCCAACCAAGTGGATTTACATATAAGACTCAACATACCAACTTGAAGTGGGTTTACCTGATACATATTTCAACTCGGCTACCCAACCAAGTGGGTTTATAAAATTTGACTCAGCTACCCAACCAAGTGGGTTTACAAATTAGACAAGTCCTTACAAGACTAAATATTACAATCTTACATCATGGGTCTTAACAAGACCTTTTCATCAAATTACAAATGTGACTTTTCATAACCAACACCAGAAAGTCTTCAAAAGGAGAACATATTTCAGAATCATCATAATGCCAACAATGCATTATACTCAGCAACGCTAAAGCTCCCCCTGAATCTGTGCATCCAAGCATCCTTTCCATATGACTAAGGCTCCCCTTAGTTTGTGCATCCTGAACACTTTCACCAACAAATCATCAAGGCATCTTTATCAAAACATCAGAGATAGAAATAGTATTATAAGAACTGGAACACCACCAGAGATACAAACGATGTCCGGAGAGATACCAAACGGCATTAATTTGTCT
The DNA here is from genome assembly GCA_034641835.2 of Pinus albicaulis. Taxonomy (NCBI): domain Eukaryota; kingdom Viridiplantae; phylum Streptophyta; class Pinopsida; order Pinales; family Pinaceae; genus Pinus; species Pinus albicaulis. The sequence continues at coordinate 1,173,611,805 of CM076580.1, forward strand.
TTGAAGAGAAATTTGAACCAACCAAAAATTTCCGACAACCAAACATACGCGGTTTTGTGCGCAAACACAACGTATATACGCGACTACGTTTCAACCCGCGTATCCAATGCCATTCTCTAAATTTCAACCAGATCTGATTCTTTGTGAGGCAAAGATAGTGTTTAGCTTCTTTCTGAGATATTTGAATGCTTTCCTGGACTACAGATGGATAGAACAATGTAGTTGTGTCTTCAAGCGTCATCCAATGGTGGTAGCATAAGCACATTAGTATCCAAGTCTTCGGATTCTTTACAGCATCAATACATTCTTTCCATACCAGAACAACATCTTCACATAAGTGTCAAGAAATCATCCATGTGATCCAACATCACCATGATATTTAAGATTTAACATGAAGTACCATATGTAGGCAAAAGATCTTAACCATAGTAACAGTCTCTGCATGATCTATTCTTATTTCTGAATCAAATGACTTCCAACTCATCTATGTGTGAGCATCAGGGATCAAAATCTCATCATAATGAACCATATACCAAGTCATCATCATTTAAGCATGAGTATCACAATAGCCAAGAATAATCAGTCATATTGCCAACAATGCAATTATTAGTATTCAACCTGCTGCTCCCCCTGAACCAGTGCTTCTCCTTAACTTGTGCAACCTGAATATTTTTATCAACAAGCCATCAACAACAATCTCTGCATGATCTTTCCTTATCTCTGAATTATAGGACTTTCATCTTAGCAACGAATACTCTTCATTAAGAAAACAGGACTCATCCATAGCTAACATAGGAAACCAAGTATCTATCATCATAATCATGAGTATAACGAGAATAATGTACTTAGGTGCAATCATCGTGGTCAGGGTGATGCTCCCCCACGAACCTGCAGCGGATCTTCAGCTATCATACCAATTCTCTTATCACAAATGCATACGCGACTGTGTCTGCTGGAACTCGCGTGTATATGCGAATTTAGTTTACCTAACCCGCGTATGGAAAGTGTTACATTGAAAATTTCACTTTCCTTCATCTCCCCCTGAACTTATGCCTCCTGTACCTGTCTTCTTCACATCATATGCACTGTCAGAAGTAAATATAATCAGAATAATCAAATCAACCATGGGAATAACCATACATCGCTCCCCCTGTGACGATACATTGCTAAAACTCATAATGTATCCCACATCATTCCTGCAGTCAATCAGATAAGTAAGCTTCAGAAGCGGATGACTGCAGTAGGGTCAGAATTCCCTATGTTTCTGATCGGTCCTCCATCTTTTTTCCAAATTTGCTTGAAATTCCTATTTGTGTCTTGAAAGTTGTCCACTTTCCCGAGATCATTCATCACCATTCTTTTCATGTCCATACTTGTTACAAGCATAACATCTCATGTGGCGAGAGAAATAAACATAAGAATCATAATGAGTATTTCTATTCTTCCTCCTTTTACAATCGAGTGCTTTATGTCCATACTTGTTACATGAAAAACAATATCCCTTGAAGAAACTAGAGTACCTTTACAGAGTAGAAGACACAAATTTTTGTTTGTAGGTAGAATAATTTTGCTCCTGCAATTTGCTGCAACATGCCCATAATTATGACATTTGAAACATTCAACATTATTGAATGATTTCCTTTGAGATTTCATCATTGTTGGTTGACCTTTTGTTTCTTTCAACTCTTCAGGTTTTGCATTGACTTCCTTTGAATCTTTAGCACTTCCTTGTGAACTAAATTCTCCTTTAAGAGTTTCATGAAAACCAAGACCAAGTTTGATAGAAGGAGACCTTTGATTACTAAGAATATTGTCCAGAATCTTAGTACTATCTTGAAACCTCAAAAGTTTAACATTTTCTTCTAATTTACCTTTGAGAACGTTTACCTCAACCTCCAGGGCTTGACATTGCTTTGTCATGCTTTCTTCTTTCCTTCTTCCATCTTCTACTTGATCTTTCAGATTTAGAATCTCTTCTTTCAACCAATTTTCGTTTTCTTCGCATGTTTGTTGCAGCTCTTCATTCTTCTTCTTCGATGCTTCGAGATCTTCTTTCAGAGATATGTTTTCTGCTTCAAGCTTCCTTTTCAAATGATTGTAGAGGTTCCTCATTCTTCTTACTTGATGCTTCAAGATCTGTTTGTAGAAAGATGATTGCAGCTTCAAGTCCTTCATTCTTCTTGCTTGATTTTTCGAGATCTGCATTTAGATCGTTGATTTCTACTTCTAGTTCTTTAATTCGATTGGATGCATAAGTATGAAACCTTTGATACTTGTCCATCTGTCCATTCAGCATTTCTATTTTTTTTTCCATTTGAGAGATCATCTCTTTGTACATAGCTTCGCTTTTATTAAATGATCTTTGTTGATCTTCCATTTTCTTGATAGCTTCCTTTAGATCCAAAACTTTACTTTCACTATCTTCACCATTGCATGCATAGGAAAGTGCATCACAAGAACAACAATCAATACCTGATTCATCTTCTTCATTTTCTGCTGTACATGTTTTCTGAGATATCTCCTTTTCAGTAGCCTTCTTCTTTTGCTTCCTTCCCATTGCGACGGATCTCCTTCAAGCGATCAAGCTTCTCCACAAGGACCTGCTCTGATACCAATTGTTGGGAAAAATACTGAGAGGGGGGGGTGAATCAGTATTTTCTGCATACTCAAAAATTTTCACTTTTTCATTCCTTAAAAACCATACGCTACTTTCCTTTATTAAACTAGCGTATACACGCGGATATCTTTCATGAAACTAGCGTATACTCAGATATCTAGTTATGTCATTAGTTCTTTGCTTAAATCATTCCATCATTCATTCATCAGATGTTTAATAAATTGTAAACATGTGCAGTAAGAACAGAATAAGCCATCACACAAAGCATCACACATGAACACCAGAATTTTAGGTGGAAACCCAAATCAGGAGAAAACCACCGCTGCAGTTGCTCAGCCTTCAATATTTTATTATAGAGAAAACATCTTACAACATATGTCGTGTGACTTGACGACACGAGCTGCCCTGCGGCTCGTTTGTGACCTATCTGGAAGGGAAGCTGCTTACGACTCGTTTACCGGCCTCTGGAAGGAGAGCTACGACCCCCCGATCTCGTTTACCAGCCTCACCTGGAAGGGAGCTACAACTCCCTGACTGAAGGGTACAACCTTCAGCACCACCTTGGACCACGTTTCATCAATTTTCACACTAGATCCAACAACTTTAATAGAACAACACTTGCAGGCCACATTTCATCATATTTCCAGACTGGACCCTTTCCAAACTTTTAAGCACAAACATACATCACCAACAGATACTTAACAACACAGATCAGATAGCAGAAACACAGCAGAACAGATCAGATATTTCATACCCTTTGCTTCAGCAAACCCTAGTTTGCATACGCGCTTTCCCTTCACTGATGTCGCGTATATACGCGCTTCCTTCCATATAAACCGGCGTATACTTCAGTACAAATTACAAAGCTAATTTTATTGCGCATACGCGCTTTCTCTTCAACGAAGCCGCGTATATACGCGCTTCCTCTTCGGCGAAGTAGCGTATAGATCTTCAACTATCATAGAGCAGCATACTTCTTCAGATCAGACATTCAGTTCAGATTTACCCTTTTACTTCAGACATATGTTCGCCTCATTTCAGATCTAAGCCTTCCATAAACAGATCTAGCAAATACAGATACATTCCAGATCTAGATATTCCGCTTCATCATTTCTTCATAGGTCCACCATAGATTCAGATCTATCATCAAAACTTTACCCTTTCCAAACAGATATACTTCATAGAGAAGTATTCATTCAAGCTCAGACATCTTGCTCCCACACTCATGATTTGCACAATGAATTTCTTCTCCTTATATAGGTTTATCCTTTTTCAATACCACGGGTCAAAGCAATACCATGAGCCTTCAATACCACTGGCCAAAGCAATACCATGAGCCTTCAATACCACGAGCCAAATCAATACCATGAGTCTTCAATACCACGGGCCAAAGCAATACCATGAGCCAAACCAATACCATGAGCCTTCAATACCACGGGCCCCTGGATTTGCACTTTTTGAGCGCTTTTTCCCATACGCGACTTGGCACGTTCTTTTCCACGTGCATACGCGACTTCCCCTAGACATATCCGCGTATTCCTTGAAACATACTCTTTTCATCATAGATCTGTCACATGCTGAATTCATTTCTTCATTGTCTTCTGTACACACTGTAGATACATCATATTTTCTTCATCAAGAACATATTCTATCAAGCACAACTTCATCAAGTAAGTTTCCATCATCTTTATCAAGTGGGTTTCCTTTCTTCATCAAGAACACATTCTAGCAAGCACAACTTCATCAAGTAAGTTGCCAACAACTTTATCAAGTGGGTTGCCTTTCAGGGACAACACTCAACATCATAATATCAACAAGCATCATATCACATCAGATTTACATCATTTACCAAGCCCATCAAGTCAAGAATAACTTCATCAGATGTATTGCCATCAAGGACAACACATGCCAAAAATCTCATGTCTTCATCTTTATTCAGTGGGTTGCCATCAAGGACAACACTCTGCATCATATTTCCAACAGAAAATTAACAACTGAATTTTCAGTAGCAGACACTAATGCTTTGGCTTCCACCCATTTAGTAACATAATCAGTACAAACCAATATATACTTCTTTTGCTTAGATGGTGGATTAATAGGTCCAATGAAATCTAAAGCCCATTTTTCAAAGGGTTCGATGAGTACTTGTGGTTGCAATGGAATTTCATTTGAAAGGGTAGGTTTCCCTACTCTTTGGCAGCTGTCACACCTTTTGACATATTGTTTTGCATCTTTGAAGAGGGAAGGCCAACAATATCCTAAAGAGAGGATTTTATAGGTTGTCCTTTTGTCTGCAAAGTGTCTGCTGCATGGTTCATCATGACATGCCTTGAGGATATTAGGCATTTCATCCTCCCTGACACATCTTCTGATCACAAGATCTGGCCCTGTTTTAAACAATTCGTTAGAAATCCATGAATATTTTGAACTCTCCTGAATAATCTTTCTTCTTTCACTTGGAAATAAATGTGGAGGCAGTTTCCTTGTAACCAAATAGTTAGCAATATCTGCATACCAAGGGGTCTTAGTAGTTACTGCAAACAAGTATTCATCGGGAAACTTATCCTCTACAGGAGAATCTTCTTTAGTATTCTGAATCCTAGACAAGAAATCAGCTATTGTATTTTGTTTCCCTGGTCTATCCAACACAGTAATATTGAATTCCTGCAAAAGTAGGAGCCATCTTGTCACTCTGCCATTAGTAACAGGTTTGTTCATTAGATATCTAATCGCAGAATTATCAGTATGAATAAAATTTTCATAGCATGTTATATAATGTCTAAACTTATTGATTGCATGAACAACAACTAAAAACTCTTTTTCAGTTACAGTATAGTTCAACTCAGTGGGAGTCAAATTTTTACTGGTATAGTAAATGGCATAAGGGACTAAATCCTTTTGACCCAACACAGCTCCTAGAGTTGTATCTGAAGCATCTATAGAAATATGGAAAGGGATTTTCCAATTTGGTCCTCTCAAGATAGGTGCTTCAGATATTCTTGTTTTCAAAGTTTCAAAGGCTGATTGACAATCAAGATCCCATTTTAATTCACAGTCTTTTGTAAGCAGTTTGAAAGTGGAGATGCTATTTTAGTGAAGTTTTCTATAAATCTTCTATAGTATCCAGTAAATCCTAGAAAACTTCTAACATCTCTTTGACAATTTGGAATAGGCAACTTGGAGATGACTTCAACTTTTGATCTATCAACCTTAATCCCATCTCCCGAAATATGATGCCCCAAAACAATCCCTTCAGTAAACATCATAAAGCATTTTTCATGGCTTAATGAAAGGTTTGTTTCTTTACATCTTATAAGGACTTTTTCCAAATTTTCTAATGCCTCTTCAAATGAATTACCATAAACTGTAAAATCATACATATAAACCTCTACACAATCATGGATTAGATCAGAAAAAATTCCTAGTACTACTCTTTGGAATGTTGCGGGTGCATTACATAACCCAAAAGGAAGCACTCGATAGGAAAAAGTCCCCCATGGACAGGTAAATGTGGTCTTATTTTGATCTTCAGGTGCTACCTGAATTTGATTATAGCCACTAAAACCATCCAAAAATGAAAAGTACTTTTTGCCTGCTAATGTATCTAATACCTGATCGATAAAGGGCAAAGGAAAGTGATCCTTCAAAGTTGCTTTGTTCAATTCCCTGTAATCAATGTATACCCTCCATTTACTATTCTTTTTAGGTACTATAACCAAAGGAGAAACCCATCGGCTATCTAAAATTGGATAAATGAAGTTTACATTGAGTAGTTTTTGGAAATCCAGTCATTTCTGCAGCCCATCAAGCAAGCTGCTGCCGCCCCCGAGCTCGCAGCATCACAAGAAAATCTGGGTCAGTTTCTTGTCACGCTGGTATGGATTTATACCAAGCTCGCCTCTCTTTCCAACCAGATCTCTCAAAAAAGGGAAACTCTAGTCCCAAATGCTTTGGAATGCATGCATCGTGTTTGGTCAATTTAGTGTGTCCTAAATTGCTACATTAATTTGTCAATCCGGGATTCGTAAGCTGACGAAGTGTGGCGCACTATATGTGCAAGATAACCTATCTCTTACTTTTTATTGTTTTTGTTTATTTATTTATTTATTTATCTTGGGGGTTTTATCTTGGTTGGTTTCCTAATGTGAGATAGAAATTCTAAAAGACAAGTATGGATATAAATGTTCAAGGCAATGATGTCCTTTATAATGATTTCCCAAACTTCAAACTTCAAGAGGGTTTTAAAACATGTAATAACAAAATTAATTTCTAAAAGAAAATGAAAATGTGTCACTATACTAGTCGATCAATTCTCCTTCAAAATCCGGCATGAGAAGAGAAGGTCCCTGGCACAAAGTCCTTCCGCCGCATCCATAGTTGCAACTGGAAAAGACATAGTCCTTGATACTAGGACTAATCCCGTGATGATAGCATCGGCAGGCATGGCTTTCGCTGCGGCCATGGAAGAAAATGTAACCAGAATGAGTAGAGAAATCGTTTCTCTACAAAATAGATTACAAGCAGCAGAGCAGCGGGAGAAGAAGGCGAAATAGGAGAGGTCGGCATTGAAAGAAGAGATTCAAAAACTCCGAAACAAGACTCCCCCAGTCAATGAAGTTCCACTTGCCATTCTAAAGGAGTGCGATGTATTAGAGGCGACCATGAGGCAGGTGTATGGGGAAATGTTCACCATAAAACAAACAGTCGCCCCATTGGTAAGAGCGCGAGCAGAAAATAAGCAGAAGCACGAGAAGCTCAAGGAAGCCTCAGCTGCCTTAGATAAAATGATGGACTGGATAGTACGATACCCTTAGGCTCCTGAGCATTTGCCTAAGAAGGATTGGATTCATACACAGGATGCCAAAGTCCAAATCTGTATGAAGATGCAGTCCAAGGACAAGCTATCCAAGGATTTGGACAAAGTAATGTCTTCATACGACCACCTGATCAGTGGCATCGACTTGATGCACACTCTTCACCACATTCCTTCGCTATGGGCATTGGACGAAAGGAAGACTTGGGAGCAAGTAGATCAAGAAATCCAGTCATTTCTGTAGCCCATCAAGCAAGCTGCTGCCGCCCCCGAGCTCGCAGCATCACAAGAAAATCTGGGTTAGTTTCTTGTCACGCCAGTATGGATTTATACCAAGATCGCCTCTCTTTCCAACCAGATCTCTCAAAAAAGGGAAACTCTAGTCCCAAATGCTTTGGAATGCATGCATCGGTTGAAGGAAGAGGTCCCTCTTGTTTCCCCCATAGTAGCAGAGTATCAGAACTGGCAGGATTTCCTTAAAGAACAGTAGATTGATGCCCCTGACCTCACAATTGCACGTCCATCTTCATAGCCCGGTGGTAGTAAGTTGCTGGCAGCAGTTAGAGGCAGGTCGCAGGTCGCACCGCCTAGACAAATCGCAAGTCGCACTGCCCAATAGGTCGCAGGTCGCACTGCTCAGTAGGTCGCAAGTCGCACTCACCATCCAGGTCGCGGGTCGCAATTTTCTCACAGGTCGCAGGGCAACTCAACCGGCGGGCAGGCGAAGAGTCAGGGAGCCCAAAGTGCAAGTTTGATCTATAAAACCCCCTCCGGGGAAATGTAAAAGGAGCTTCTTTTTTGGACTCAAGAGCCATATAGCATTGTATTGAAAGACAACATTCCTTTTGCATATGAATACAAATACATGTTGAAACTCCTTTTGGATTTGATGTGTTTTGTTGGGAGAACACTATGAGTATTTCTATACAGTTTCAGAACATCTTTTGATTAATGAAACAGCACTTTCTAATGGCATCATTCACGCATTATGGTTTCCTGTATCTATGTTAATGATGTTCAGACTGATTGCTTGCTGGATGGATGTTAATGACTTTGTTTATTAGCATTTTGTTTTATCTTTCATGAAGTAAAAGGGGCATCTCGCCATAAAGAACTGTTTCTTTTGTGGTCAGAATATCCTACAAGCATAACCCCAAATATGTGTTGTTGACAACACCCCCTTCGGCGTGTATGCTTTATTATTTGTCTTGCTACGCATAGTGTTACATACATGTTTAATGCATCAACCATGTATCTTGTATCATGTGAATAAGTGTGTGTCCGCAGGTTCGATCGAGTTCTTTTGAGACCAGAGGGAAGGTGATTTAAGCAGTAGCTGGACCCACACCCCAGACAAGATCCCTATTCCAAACGGTTCAAGGTCTGATTGGGACTTTCTGCCGAGGAGATCCCCTACTGTTGGCCAGACAAATTTTCCGGTCAACAGTTTCTCATTTATGGTTAGCTGATCAGCAAGCTCAACCTCCCTTTGTATTTCTAGAGCTAGATCTGTTTTCAGCCCTGTAGTTCTAGGTCTCTTTCTTGGTGCTTGTTTCTCTTTTTTCATCAAGCAAGCCATAATTTTCAAGTGTCTCATCTAGCATAACTTTGGCTTTTTATGCCTCCCTTTGAGAAGTGATATAATTGACCTCATCAATGACCTATTTAGTCTTCAATTGTTCATTCTCCTGCTCAAGGTAGTTTTTGACATATATGGCCCTGTCAAGATTAGTTTGGAGCTCCTTAATCTTGACATATTTTCCTTTAATGGCTGCAGTAGTGATTTTTTCATTTTCATCCTCATCTAGGTCAACAAGCTAAAATTCCTGTTTTGTTTCATGAAGTTCCTCCTGATCATGAATGATTTCCTCAATCACCTTTTCTTTGCCTTTGTCCACCTGCTTTTTTGTTGTAGAAGGCATGGCCCCTTCCACTATGTGTGGAGAAAGCACATGCATGTGGCATCTATGGTAGGTTTTTGGCAATGGCTCAACCTTAACCATACTAGCCCACTTAGGCTCATTGTCCTCAATCCTGCTAGGTGAGCCAATGTCATGATGAGATGGAGATGAAGGAGGTGAAGGGGACTGATCTGATGATGATTAATGTTCTATGTGATGAGATGGAGGGATGGAAGTGGATGGTTGGGATGATGAAGGGACATTTTTTGCATGCTGAGTAGATGGCTCTTTGAAAATATCAATGGCTATGAAGGTACTCCATGCAATGTTTAGTTGATTGATATGGTAGAGGACTATGATTTTAATGAGGAAATTATGAAATAAAATTCTCATTTGTTGTTCATACTCCTTTTTCTGGGAAATTTATACCATCTTATCTATGCTCCGGAAAAGGTAGTGGGGTATGTTAAGCATCCTTACCCTAGTGAAATGCATTAAGAGCTGGATGTGATAGGAATAAAGCCTTGAAAATATACCTTCACATGAAAAGTATTTCATGATTATCTTCGTCATTGGTGTATATCTATCGAGGAGGTGAGAAAAAGGAAAGAACCTCTTTTTCATATTCTTATGTCTTGGTTTTAAGAAAAATTCAAAGTCCTATTTCTCCAAATTACCTTTCTTGAACCATTTCTCCCCAACATTTGGGATCTCGGTGGCAGCTGAAATAATAGCAGTTGATATATTTAAAATGACTCCAGCTAAATTAACTTCGTTTCCATGGAGTCCAGATATGAAAAGTCTGGTTAGCATGGGATGGTTTTTGACCCTCTGAATTTTCTCAAAAAACTCATAACAACCAACATGTTTGAAGCATGTCACAGTCAATGGAGAAGCCAAGAGTTCCCTAGTGCTGGTAGGTTCAAGTATGAGTACTCTTCCCCCTTTATGTGGCCTCCTCTCTTCTGTTTCCTCTCCCTCACTGTATGATGTGTTTTCTTCCTCTTCTACTATGGTGATTTTATCAAAACCCTAGGGAAGTGGATGGTGTGAATTTTTTTTTATGGATGATGAATGGGAAAGGGAAAATGAAGAAGATGGTACTAGGGATGTATGAAATGAGGGAGGGGATAGGGAGTAGTAGTATGGTGGGTTTTATTATGGGGTTTGGGGGATTGGGAGCCTAGGTGAATGTAGAACCTAGGGCTTAGGGTTTTTGGAAAAAGGGTTAGGGAAAGGGGATTTTGTAAAATAAGGGTTTGGTGATGAGTATTTGTAATTGTGGGAAGGGTATAAAGGTGCAAGGGAGTGAAATTTGGGAAATTTAAAAAATGAAATGGGATACTAGGGTTTTAAAACAATTTCAAACACCAAATTGTAACTTAAACTTCAAAACACTCAACACATAAAATTTATGAAGAGGGTATTCAATGGCATTAGTTTCTTACTCATTTGTTGGAGGTTGATGAGTAGGTTTGATGAAGCTTTGGAGATGTTGTTTTTCCACTTGAACACGTTTCTAGGGATTCTTGGTCATTTGCGCAATGCCTATAACATTTGAAACCTCACATGAGCGTTTGCGCCCTCTCTCAGTTTTTTTTACCTATTTTGCCCAGAAACTCGAAATTTTGGTCTCTTAGAGTGCTTGCTTGGTGTTCGGAGGAGAAAAATGGATTTGAAATGATGTAAAGGAGTCATAAATACTTAAGTAAATTTTAATTTATATTATAAGACCCACTTTTCTAATGTTTCATTTCACCTTTTTGAAAACATTATTCATTTTCCCTTTTCCTTTGATTTTCTTCCTTGCAGGATGATGTTGCTGGAGTTTGGCACTTTTCACATTCAGTTTGGCATGTGAAGTTTGAGTTGGAATATTGGGACATAACTTATTACATATAATGAGCATAAAATTACTTAAAAATTAAAAATAAATTACATCTCTCTTTTGAATAAAAATTAATTTTGGTATGAAAATCATACTCTGAAACCAAAATTACAACTTTAAAAATTATATTTACATGCTGATAAATCCTCTGCAGATAATTGAGAAAGTATTATTTGAGTCACTCTCACACCTTTTCTGACCTTATTGAGATGAAATGTTGTGTTATGGACCTTGAAAAATAAAACCTAGTTGACATAATGGGACCTTGCATGACCTGACTCCATGGTTGACTTTGACTGACATAATGACATAGTGAAATGAGCTTTTAAGATTATTTTATGCTCAGCAAGACATGAAGGTGGGTCAAAATATGTAAAATTTTTAGGGAGAGTGAGGTTTTATGACTAGGGTTACCATCATTGAATCAATATTTTGCATGACCTAATGGAATGATAAAAAATTTTGAGTGGGACCCCTAAAATGAATATGAAAAGAGTGATTTTGATCACTGATGGCAGAATGAAAATTCTGACACTAACATTGACTTATTGGGGATGGAAGCTCCTTGGAGGTGTAAAGAAAACCGTAGAACAAGTGCCTAACCATTGGGCCAATACGGTAAAAAAACTTGAAACTAAAATGCATGACTAATGCTGACAACTCAATGACACAATCTGACTTTGAAAATAACTGAAATTGACTGAAACAATGACTCAAAACTTTACTTACTTTTCTGAAAACTGAACTTGAAAATGGTAGAAACTTAATGAAGCTCCATGGCCTTCACTTCAGGCTCCGAAATCTAGTGATTTTCCACTTCACACTTACAGGAATATAAAAATAACATATACAATGGAGATGATAACATTTTCACAATTTTAGATAAAAAAAAAGTGCTTCAGGAACCTACCATTAACTGGCCCTCCTAAGAAAATTTTCCCATCCATTTCTTCCAGGAGATATCATTTTGTTCACAAGAAGTTTCAATCTTAAAATGCCCTTTCCATAAATTATTGAACTTCCCATGCTTACCATTGTGTTCATTCCTCACATCCCAGAGGAGTACTACATCACTGATCTTGAAATCATCTTGCTTGGTTTTTCTGTCATAGATTTGATTGATCTTATCATGGATCTTGGAAGTGTTCTGAAACACTTCTTCTCTTATCTATTGCAGGTGAATCATTTGGTTTATTATGCACTGTATGTCATTCTCTTCGCTTCCCGCTTCTTGTAAAAGTTTCATGACTAGGACAACCAATGAAGAAGGAAAAATTGTGTCCACACTGTAAAGTACGTGACATGGAGACATGCCAATGGATTTCTTGTTGCTTACCCGATCTGCCCATAGTGCATTAATTAGGTTTTTGTGCCAATTATACTTATTTTCCTCCAACATCTTTTTGATTATGATAATCAAAGACTTATTGGAGGACTCCGCCAATATGTTTCCCTGTGGATAGTATGTTGTAGAATGACCCAAATTAATGTTATACATGTCATAGAATTCACTCATTTTCTTTGATTTGAAGGCTGCGGCGTTATCCGTGCTGATCGTTCTAGGACAACCAAACCAGGACAAGATGTTAGTTTCTAAAAACAGAATTATAATAGAGTCTGTAGCTTGCCTGGTTGGGATTGCTTCAATCCATTTTGTGAAGTAGTATTTGGTGGTAAGTATCCATCTGTGTTGAGCGGATGAGAGTGGATGTATCTCACCAATAAAATCTAAGCCCCACTGCTAGAAATGAGCTTCAACTGAAATGGGCTGTAATGGTAAAGGAAGAAGCTTGCATTTACCTTGGAAAAGTTGGCATTCATGGTAGCTCATGACCGTCTTGTACAAATCTGCAAACAATGTCAGCCAATAGTAACCCACTCTTAGTACTTTATTGGTCGTAGTATTTCAATGTAAGTGACCTCCACAATCTCCTTTGTGGAAATCATTCATCACTTCTTTGGAATCATCTTCAACTAATCAATTGAGTAACACACCTCTAGGATCCTTACAGTAGAGTGCACTGTCTAGTATACAATATTTCTACACCTTAAGTTTCAAGGAGCTATGCTTACTCTTTGACATGCCCGGAGGAGGGTTCAAATGTTGCAAAACATAAATTATATCAGAATACCTTGGAGATGATGAAAAGAGATTTGATACCTAAATAAGACTTACACCTTCTTCTTCATCGGATAGTGTTGATATGAGATTGATGTCAAGTGCATGTATATTTGACTCAGCCATGAGCTTGGCTATGTAGAAATTATATGCACTAAGCATGCATATGTCCTTGATTCACCTGATCTCACACTATTTAACTTTATGAAAAATACTAAATCAATTCCACTTGTTAATATTTTGCGGAAAAATTAATTGCACACACATGTGAAGCATAAACAAAAATAATCAATCGCACATAACACAGTTTTTAACCGGGAAAGCTTGAAGCTAAAAACCCCAACTATATATTATGTAACATGAAGATCATATGAAAATCTCATACAAAGCTTATCAAGCTCTCAGTACAGTACAATTGTCATACACTAATCAGGAAAAATCTTGCAAATCCATGCACTAATATTTGCCTCTTGCTAGCCTACCTCCACTGCACAATCCTTGCTGAAGAATAGCTCTGAATGAATTCGAATTACCCTTTCCTTGACTGCGCAATCCTCATTGGAAAATCCAATGTGTGTGTGATGCAATCAATGCATCACTATAGTCACAACAAATAGTCTATCTTGCCCTTTCACCTACCTCTCCACTGGGTCTCCACTGAAACTACCATGCATTGTAGTTAACTGCTATATTTTTCAGTTGATTAATGAGTTATTATTTGTGAATTAATTAACTAATTAATTCACTCCACTCTCACTAGTGTATCATTCAGTTAGACTAGATACAACTAGCTCAACTGAGTCTAACTGAGTTAAAATGAATACAACTCCATAACTACTTTTTCCAACTGTGTCATGACTTTGCCACATGAGTTCTAAATGAGTCCTCCATGCATTAGCTCCAGTAAACCCTTGGGAATTGCATAATTCCCTCAGTCCACTGATGTGCCAAATCTGTGCACTGAAACAAAGTGCTCCAAGAGAATAAGTTGTTGTTTAGTGTCTGATTATTTTTAAGAGCTAATAATAATTGGCATGCATCTATTTTTAGATCAACGATCTATAAATAGACTTCGCCCAATATTCTAAAAATAGAATTTCATCTATTTTTCCAACTTTGTCAACCATCCACAAATAGCATCCCGCAACTTCTGAAATATGATCACCATGTCTAAAAATAGACATAGTCTAAAAATAGATTTTCGCCAAAAATAGCCTACGGGCCCACTTAGTGAACGCGGCTCTTTTCACTAAGCTCATCATCTTGTTGAATCTCAACACTCCCTCTCAACAAGATAGGGATTATCCTTCACCCTGATCCTGCCTCCATGGTATTCGAATTTTCTCCTAGTGAGCGCCTTCGTCAGAATATCTACATCCTGATCCTCCGTAGGAATGTAATGAAGCAACATGATCTTCCGCTGCACACAATATCTGATATGATGATACCAGATATAAATATGTTTAGATCTATCATGAAACACAGGATTAACCGAGAGTTTAATGCAACTCTGATTATCACAATGTATCACTGTGGGATCTAAATGTGAACCGAACAAACCAACCAAGATCTTCCTCATTCAGATAACCTCACATGCAGCTTGACTTGCTGCCATGTATTTTGCTTCTACTGAATTGAGTGCCACAGATATTTGTTTCCTGATGTACGAAGAAATTTCCATAGATTCGATACTGAAAATCCCCCCTGATGTGTTCTTTCTGTCTGTTGGGCTTCCTTCCCAATCTGCATCCTTGAAGCCATGCAACTTCACCTCATCCATATGTCTGTACCATAAACCATACTCAAATGTGCACCTGAGATATCTCAGGACATGCTTGCCTGCCTTCCAAAAGATCTTGGTAGGCTTAACCATCGCTTGTGAAATCTTGTTCACCGCATAGCATATGTATGGTCTTGTATTGACTAAATACATGACCGAACCCACCAACTGTCGATAAATAGTGGCATCCACTACCTCTGCCGATGTAGCATCCTCTTTCTTCCAATTTCCTAGAAGAGGAGTGCCAATAGGCTTGCAGCCTTGCATGTGAAACTTATACAGTATCTCCCGAGCATACTTGCCTTGAGACACAAACAGTTCACCTTCCCATTTCCATATTTCCAATCCATGGAAATAATGAAGGAGGCCCAAATCCTTCATCTCAAACTCCTTTGCAAGATCTGCCTTGCATGAGTGTATCAACTGCTCATCACCTGTTAGTATTAAATCATCAACATAAAGTAAAATGATTAAAATCTTACCCTCTACAATACGGTACGGTTTTCATTCGCCTCACTCTTGGCGATGCCAGTCCGATGAAATAGTAGTCTATCGAGTGTACCAAGCACGGGTGCTTGTTTCGGCTGGACAGCGCTCTTTTAGGCTTTACACATGCGACTTCCAATGTTGAAGATCTCAAATCCTTCAGGCTGCTCAATGTACACCTCTTCCTCAATGATCCCATTAAGGAACACAGTCTTCACATCCATCTGATGAATGTGCCAACCCATTTGCGCTGAGAGAGAAAGGATGGTCCGTACGGAAGAATACTCTGTGACAGGTGCAAAGGTTTCTTCATAGTAAATCCCCTCAATATGTGAGAAGCCCTAGGCAAAAAATATTTCCTTATACTTCTTGATGCTCCCATCAGTAGCTTTCTTTACCTTGTAGATCCATCTTGATCCTACAACTGATTTTCCCACTGGCCTTGGAACAATTTCCCAAGAACTATTTTTGACAATGGAGTCATACTCCTCCACCATGGCATCTGTCCATGTGGGCTCCTGCACTTCTTCTTCAAAAGAAGATGGCTCTATCACAATACACTTGCTCATAAGAGCCATGTATCCAGTAAATTGGTCAGGTGACTGTCTTTGTCTGTGCTGTGATGTAGGGACTCCTACATTCTGTGCCGCATCAAGCTTCAGTCTCTCAGCTTCTGTGGTACGCTTTCTGCCTTGTATGATGTTTGGTTCTGCATGAGTGGACTCCTCCACTCCATGAATCTCCTCCTGTGGTTGATCCACATCCAGAGGCTCTTCTTTGGGAACAAGAAGTTCCTCCTCCGCATGCAAGTGTAGCTCCCTCTCAAGCAACAAATTCATGGCTTTCACCTCATTGAATTTTATATCCCATCGCACAACAGTCAGCCGACTATCTGGAAAATACACACGATAGTTATGGGGTGTTTCTGTGTACCCCAAAAATATCCCAACTTCTGCATTCGACTCCAGCTTCTTCCTGGCATCCTTCATCACATGAATGTAAACAGGTGAGCCAAAAATCTTCAAATTAGAAATATCAGGCTTCTTACCAGTAAAAGCTTCTTCGGGTGTACTCATGCCAAGTACTCTATGAGGACAACAGTTTTTCACATAAACTGCAGTGTTGCATGCTTCCGCCCACAAGTGCATCGGTAGGCCCTGGTCATGCAACATCGCTCGTGCAACACCCACGATCGTTCTGTTCTTTCTCTCCGTGACCCCATTCTGCTGTGGGTTATGAGGCGCTATGATTTCTCTTCGAATTCCTTCTTTGCTACAGAAGTCTTTGAATTCGCCCGAGTTTTATTCACCACCATTATCGCTCCGTAGAGCTTTCACTTACTTCCCAGACTCCTTCTCCACCAATTCCTTGAACTCACAGAACTTTGAGAACGTTTCACTCTTCTTCAGCATGAAGAAGATCCAACATCTATGAGAATAGTCATCAAAAAATATAACATAATACATGTGTTTTGCTGTTGAAGCAATTGAGAAAGGTCCACACATGTCTGTGTGAATTCTCTCCAGGATCACCGAACCACGGTTCTCCTTCTCATGAAAGGTGGTCTTCACAAACTTACCCATAATACATCCCTTGCACTGATCTAACTACACAAGAGTACCCTTGGGAAGTCCAATATAAATTTACTACAAAATCTTCAAAGCGCCATGGTGAAGATGGCCCAATATCCTGTGCCATAATTCGCCCTCATCCCGGCTCACCACTTCTTCTACTTTGCCCACCATTGCAGTGTAGCCATCTACCTCTAGCTTGTAGAGATTCTTAATTCGAACCCCTATCTTCTTGGTTTGACCCGTTGTTTTATGTCGAAGGAAGGCTTTTCCCTCACTGAAAACAACATCATAACCTTTGTCTTCCAGCATTGCGATTGAGACCAAGTTCTTCTTCAGACCTGGAACATGCATAACATTCTTCAACAAGAATGGGTTACCAGAATCCCTCTCAAAGGTAATGGTCCCAATGCCAGTCGCACTGTACCGACCATCGTCACCCATCTCTATATGCATATGGAGGTCCTTCTCCTCCAAGTCACTAAACAACTCTTTGTCTCCCGTCATATGGAAAGACGCACCACTATCAAGATACCACAACGATCCCATACCACTTGAAACCAAGCATGTGATCAAGGAGAAATCAAGTTCAAATTGCGAGGCTAAGGCCTCTTCAGCTACAGATCTAGCAACCTGCTTGTTCTTCTTCTTTTGTGGACAGTTAGTGGCGAAATGTCCATGCTCGTGACAATGAAAACACTTCACTTTGGACAAATCTGGCTTCTTGCCTTTAGCATCGGATTTTGAAGGATGTTTCTTCCCCTTCCCTTTCCTTGCTTTGGCAGCCAAATCAAAATTATCTTCATCTTCATTCTTCGATGAAGATCGATCCCTGGTACCCCGCCTTATCTCCTTCTGCACAAGATCCGACCAAAGTCGCTCCCATTCCAACAGTTTCTCCTGACCATTGACAGAGTCTTCGTAGCTATGCCAACTCTTAGAAAGCCCAAGGAGAGCCAAGCTCACCAAGTCTTCATCATCAACAATAACCCCCACACTTCCCAGTTCATCCTTGCAATGGACAAACTTCGTGAGGTATTTTGGAATACTTTCGCCTTTCTCCATTTTTATTTTTCTAAGCTTGTCTTTAAGTGCCAACTTCCTGTGGTCACTTCTACTTTGGAACAAGTCTGTCAAAGCCTTCCACATTAAGAATGGAGTGGCTTTCTCGTGAAGGCTAGACACAATATGGTCCTTCACACCTTCCAACAGAATTCTCCTCGTCTTTGCTGTTTTCTTTTTCCATGCGTCAAGTAATGCAACATCGCTAGATCCCGGCTTAGGAACATCGCTATCGATGAACTCCTTTAGTCCATTATCCTCCAGCACTACCTCCATCCTATCCTTTTAGGCTATGTAATTTGAGATCCCATCAAAGGAATAATCCAGTCACAACCCATTGAAAGACATTTCAATGTATACTCGACTTCTGTACCAAGAATCTTCTATAGCAAATTCAAATTGTCCACCAGCACAAACTCACTTCACAATTGCAATCTTCAATCAACAATGCTCCGATACCATGTAGAAATTATATGCACTAAGAATGCATATGTCCTTGATTCACCTGATCTCACACTATTTAACTTTATGCAAAATACTGAATCAATTCCACTTGTTAATCTTTTGCGGAAAAATTAATTTCACACACATGTGAAGCATAAACAAAAATAATCAGTCGCACATAACACAGTTTTTAACCGAGAAAGCCTAAAGCTGAAAACCCCAACTATATATTATGTAACATGGAGATCAAATGAAAATCTCATACAAAGCTTATCAAGCTCTCAGTACAGTACAATCGTCATACACTAATTAGGAACAATCTTGCAAATCCATGCACCAATATTTGCCTCCTGCTAGCCTGCCTCCACTACGCAATCCCTGCTGAAGAATAACTCTGAATGAATTCGAATTACCCTTGCTTTGACTGCGCAATCCTCATTGGAAACTCCAATGTGTGTGTGATGAAAACAATGCATCACTATAGTCACAACAGATAGTCTATCTTGCCCTTTCCCCTACCTCTCCACTGGGTCTCCACTGAAATTGCCATGCACTGTAGTTAACTGTTGTATTGTTCAGTTGATTAATCAGTTATTATTTGTGAATTAATTAACTAATTAATTCACTCCACTCTCACTAGTGTATCATTCAATTAGACTAGATACAACTAGCTCAACTGAGTCTAACTGAGTTAAACCGAATACAACTCCATAACTACTTCTTCCAACTGTGTCATAACTCTACCACATGAGTTCTAACTGAGTCCTCCATGCATTAGCTCCAGTAAACCATTGGGAATTGCATAATTCCCTCAGTTCATTGATGTGCCACATCTGTGCACTAAAACAAAGTGCTCCAAGAGAATAAGTTGCTGTTTAGTGTCTGATTATTATTAAGAGCTAATAATAATTGAAATGCATCTATTTTTAGATCAACGATCTATAAATAGACTTCGCCCAATATTCTAAAAATAGAATTTCATCTATTTTTCCAACTTGATCAACCATCCACAAATAACACCCTGCAACTTCTGAAATATGATCACCCTGTCTAAAAATAGACATAGTCTAAAAATAGACTTGTGCCAAAAATAGCCTGCGGGCCCACTTAGTGAAGGCGACTCTTTTCACTAAGCTCATCATCTTGTTGAATCTCAACAGGCTAAGCCTTTTCCTTTGATAAGCTTGGTCGGCTTGATCTCAAGGTCATACTATAAGAGGGATGTTATCCATCTACCTCTCCTTCCTTTTGGATCTGTTTGCATGAGTACTTCTTTAATAGCTTTGTTTGAAACATATGCCAAAATATGTGAGTGAAAAATATAAACTAGGAAATCCTTGAGTGCTTTGACCAAATCCAAGGCCCGTTTCTCGATTATGTTGTATCAGAGGATTGCATCCCTTATTATGCGACTGAATAATTCTATTGGCAGCTCTATCCCATCTTTTTTCTGCATTAGTACTGCTGCCAAAGTATGCTCAGAAGCAAAAGAAAATATAATGAAATCTAGTGAATAATAGAGACTTGTCAAAACTAGAGTAGTGGTCAAAGAAAATTTCATCGAGATGAATGAATTACGAGAATTTTCAGACCATTTTACATCATTCTCCATCTTTATCATGTTAGTTAACTCTCTAAGATGCTCTGCTAAGTTGGGAATGAACCTATGTAGGAAATTCATCCTACCGTTGAATGCTTGGACTTCCTTCTTGTTGTGAGGGAAATCAATTTGTTGTATAGCTTCAATTCTAGAAGGATATATTCGGATCCCATCCTTTGAGATGATGTGACCCAAAAGCTTTTCTTCTTCCATAGAAAATAAGCACTTTTTAGGGTTAAGAGATATCCCAAATTTTCTACATCGCTAGAACATAACTCTCAAATGGTGTAAATGCTCATCATCTAAATTTGAATAAACAGTAAAATCATCTAAATAAACAACAAGAAAGACATCTTTCTTATTACCAAATGCTATGTCCATGGCATGCTGGAAAGTGGCCCCTGCATTCTTCAAACCGAACGACATCTTAGCATATTTAAATGTACCCCATGGTGTAGTGAATGTTTTCTTATCCTGATCATCCTCATGCACAAGAATCTGATTTACCCTGAGTAACCATCCAGAAATGACCTCTTGGTGGCTCCTAGAACTCGCTGAAGTATGTGGTCCATTTTGGGTAGTGGGTAATTTTCTTTCAACGACACTTTGTTTAGATTTATGAAATCTATACATAGTCGGATTTCGCCGGTATTCTTTCGCACTGGATCCAAATTGGACACCCAATTAGAAAATCTGATTGGAACAATGATACCTGCCTTATAGAGCTTGTTTACTTCCTTTTCAACGGACGGCAACAACTTTGGGTTTATTCTCCTGAGCTTGTGCCTAAAAGCTTTTGGTTTGGCTTTATCACGATGGTGTGTTTAATGACATATTTATCATACACCTTTAGATCTGAGTAATCCCAAGAAAAAATGTCAAAAAATTGAGTAAACAAATCAATATATTTAGTCTATACCTCGGGAGACAAAGACTTTGAAATCTCGATGAACTTTGGCTAATCCGTTGTTCAAATATTAACATATTCTACGCCTTTTTTTGTGGGAACCAAAGTAGGTTTTCTTTCCACATCATCTTGATCAAATAATTCTTCCAAAGGTATCAGAGCTTTCGAAATATTATTGTCCTTGAGTTGAAGTATGTCAATCTGATCTGCCTCGATGACTTGGTCATCCTTGTCGTATACTTCATCCATAGAATAGTTCTCAAACTCACCTTCACTTTGAAGGAAATTGTTCACCTGCCTATCGTCCCAAAATACTTTCTAGAATCACAAGCTATCAGGAATGGTGGGCCTGTGTTTCACATGACTCTCAATTTTTTTATTTGAAAACATTGTAGATCTAAAATTACTTGCAACAGTGATACCTTGGCACAACTTTAAGAGTATATTCTGAAAAAAATTTCAAAATGTCAAGTGCTACATTCCTATATTGCCTCATCCTTGGGTGATTAGCTTAATACTCACCTTTGACTTGTTTAATTAACAGCTCTGAATCACTGTATTGGAATTCTTCTAGCTCCAATTTTTTTCAAAATTTTCAAACCGGTAATGAGTGCCTCATATTTTGCCTCATTGTTCGTGCAATCAAATGCTAATTTGTAGGAACACAATCTAACATTATTAGGGACTTTATTTTTCTGTTGAAATGGGCTACAGATCCATAAACCAATGTCGGCCCCGTATTTGCCAATGACACGATCAAATTCCATGCTCCAAATACCATCTTCTTCCTCAAGGTGTTGAAACTCTTGACTCTATTTTGACACAATTTGCTGATCTGACTCTTTATGTTGTTATGAAATTTCATTTGCCTTCTCTGATGGTTGTTCAGATATAGTAGGAAGATTCTCTTTCTCTTTTTCTAACATTGTTCCAATGCAATCTGAAATCTCATGAACATCCTCTATTTATACTAATTGACAATCTACATCATTGTAAAAATAAAGGATTATAATTCTCTATGTACAACGTTTATAGGATGATTATTAGGCCTTTCCTTGTTTGTGATCATGTATTTCATTTTATTCTCGTGGTATAATTTTCTCATTTGACCAAAGACAAGAAAAATTTCGTAGGAAAAGTCCAACTACAGTGTACCTCTAAATTTAGCCCCCTAGGACAACATCATACCAAAACGTGGCGGAATGACAGCAACTACCACGTCCATTAAGACATTTTTGGTTGAGATCTGCTTTAGTGAGACAACTAGATCTTTGATTAGACCCAAAAAATGAACACGACAAGAATCGAAAGAATATAAATCATGAAATGGGCGTGTTATGTCAAGGCCAAGCTTCTCCATGATGGATTTGGGCATGAGGTTGTGGGAGGCCCCAAATTCTAACATAGTGTTATGAAGGATAAATTGGCATACTTTGAGACTCAAGTAAAATGGAGGTTCCTCACTATCTTTAGACTGACTATCGATTGTAGGACCAAATATTAACTCAGGCTGATCATCCTCTATATTAACCATGTCGGATAAAGGGTAAATTTTCAAGGTTTTAACTACATGGGATTTATACTTATCAACTTTGACCAATTCAGTAAGAGGAATAGAAACCTTTAAATTTGAAATTTCTAACTTTAAATTGAAATGTATAGTTTTGTCTACCTCTTTTATGACAATATCCCTTTTCTCAACATGATCTCTCGGTGCATCTTCTTTCCTATAAATATCTCTTTCTTTGACAAGTGAACTTGTAGAAGGGTGATTTCTTCTGTTCTTATTTGGTGCTGCAATATCTTTACCTTTATTCTGATTGAATTGAAAAGCTTGCTTTTGTGGTACTTCTTTCTGTTGAACTATCTTCTTAAGGGGTGGATTGATTGGAACATCCTGACTCCTCAAGGAGTACTTCCTTTGCTGGGAACTTAATGCATTCATGTATCCTATTTGATAATCATCATATTATACTTATAAATCATAATCATTTGCCAATATGAAGCCTTTATCACTAGGTAAGCTTGTTTTTTCCACATATTCTTCATCTTAGATTAGAAATATGGGCTGGCCATCAGCTGTAAAAAGAATATTTTCCTATACTATTGGTTCTTCCTCTTCATCACTCTGAGCATAGTTCTATTGTGGTGGTGTCCGAATTTGTTGTTGTTGCTGTGTTTCAGGAGCTCTTTTCTCTCTTTGTTTTATCCAGAACTGAGGTTGCTACTGATGGCCTCGAGAGTTCAAATTTCTGATTTGTGGCTCCATTTGTCTATCTGAAACAGACATTTTATCGACCATCCTTTCCATGGGGAAGTCTTTAGCCATATCCTTGTGGTAGATCAACAAGATGACCAGGGAGAACTAAAGGTCCAAAACGAGCCATAATTCCTGATAAATGTGGTGGAGGGGGAAGAACGAAGGGTGGATTGGTTTGAGGAGGTCCTCGAGGGGGAAGTTGAGATGATGATGGGATGGATGATGAAACAATAACTGTTTGGGAAACTTCAGGGATGTGAAGGGTTTCTTGCTGGTATTAGTTAAATACTAGCTCAATATGCATCAAGTGATCAGTCTGATGTTTTGAGTGAGCAGGAAAATTGTCCAAATAAGATTTCACAATATGTTTGATGTAATGGAAGGCATACTCCATTTCCCTCTGAAATATAGCTCCAAAATTATTTAATACAAAAGGGAGTTTTTGGTATGAAAATTTGCTCCAGGGACAAATGAATGCAATTTTTGGTTGGTCTGATGGGATAATTTTGATTTTATTATAGTCGAAGAAGCCATCGATAAATGGAAATATCTCAGTACCAACACAATCATCAAAAATCTGGTCGATGAAAGGTGTGGGATAATTTTCTTTTGAAAATGTGTGATTCACGTATCGACAATCAATGCGCACCTGAATTATTCCATGTTTCTTCATGGCATGAACAATATTTGACACCCAATTAGTCAAATGTACTGGGTGGATGAAACTAGTGCATAGCATTTTTTCAACTTCAGATTTAATCACGACAGGCTTCTTGGGATGAACCAGATGGAGGCATTGCTGAACTAATTTAGCATCATGATAAGTTTTGATTTCATGCACCTTGATTTTTGGCTCGATACCAGGAATTTCCTCATAAGACCAGGCGAAGAAATCTTGAAATTCCTGGAATAGGACTTTATAGTCCTTAACCTCACCGAAGAGCAAGGCTCACCGATGTGTAGATTCTCGACAATGTTTTGTTTGGTCGAGATATCGAGAGTGATAATCACTTCAATATTTGACAAGTTCTTTGTTGGGCATCCTACTTGTCATGATTTTTTTAATGAAACCATCTATTTTCGCATCATTCTATTCACCCATTGTAAGCATTTTTAACCATAATTCTCCATAAATGCACCAAAATTTTGCATACATGTTTATATGGTTTATTATTATTATTTCCATTATTTTTAGTGAATTACAAAGATTTTTTCTTAGTTTTACTAGTGTGGGTTTGGCCAGTTCAAGATGGTGTAACTCAATTGAATTTCCATAACTATCTCAATAGTTAAGGTAGTAGCGGCCACTTTAAAAGGAAATCCAACACTTGTACTTGGTTTCTAGAAGCTCCAATATGGATTTTTATTGGTAAAAATCCATCTATATCGCATGTGTGGAACTCCAACAAGAAATTAAAGGAAAAATGCAACATTTTTGACTAGTCAACCTCAAATGTGTTTCCTGAGCAAATGAAAACGAATTTTGAAATAATAAAACATGGGTTTTTTTCATCACGGTCCCAATCGAGTAATTTTCTAAGTGGGTTTCTCAAATTCCTTACCATTTGAGTATTTTTGGGGTTATTTGGATCCATACTTTTTATATTGTGTGAGAAAACAATTTGGTAATTTCAAAGTCAACACCCAATCACCAAAAGGATTGGAACGAGTTTTTCTTTATCAATTTCATGGCAAGGAGATAAGTGTGATCAAATATGGATTGATCTTTGATCCTAGAAATATTCAAAATATATTTGATTTTATTTTCAAATTGATTTACTGAGATCACATGGCTAGAATTAATGCAATGAAATTCTAAGTTTCTTATTTCTTCAAAACTCCATAAATTGTAGTCTCTTTGATGATAGAAAATATCATATGTCAAGGATGACATTAATTTTTAATTGTTGCTGCTAATTGAAGGAGAAGGCCTCTATTTTTTTTTAATGAATGCTATCTCTGTTATGATGCAATTATAAGTGTGATTGGTGATTCCAGTCTTGTGATATGAATTTTTAAGCATCTCACACTCACCAGGAGGCCCCCCTGAGGATGCATGAGAGATAGTATAGTTGTCGTTTATTATTATTTTTTTCAATTTCTTATGCTTTGTAATTAGATCATAATTTTCTTAATTCAATCGTTCAATTTATTTAGATGTCCAGTTTCATTTCAATGCTCTATTTTTTAAACTAAAATTCCACTCATTTCTCCTTGTTTCATTAGAGTTCAATCGTTTGATAATAAACCAAAAACACCAATATATTTACCTCAAATTGTCTTTTAAGCTTAAGTCTCATATTTATGTGTGATAGAATATGATTGACTTTGGTTTAGAGTGCACACATCAGTAATATTTTTGAGGCTTTCATAATTATTATTTCATTGCTCTTTGTTTTCTATACTCTAGAATAATTTTTGATTTCAAAGTCTTGTAGTATTTAGATCAACTTTACTTTCACGAATTGATAGACTTAGTTTCCTTTCCAAGTTGATTAGATTAAATTTATATTCAAAACAAAATAGAATAATCTTGTCTTTTCAATGTCATAGATTAAATTTTTCATTCAAAGTTCACTAGAATAAGAGATTTCCATTGTTAGAACAGAATTTGAACTTCTTTCATTTCAAATAATTTGATTTGAAACCACTTGTTAGTTTTGAGTAGAGAAAATGATGCGTATATTTTTAAATAGATATATTCTAGATTCCAGTTCCATTTGCAATAGTTCAATATTATTTTCCATGATCTTTTCATAAATAAGGTTCATCTTCATCTTGAAATTAGAATAATTGTAAGTAAATTACGTAGCATATACAATGCATGTATACTTCACATATTCACGGAACCCCAGGTTTGACAATTTAATGACAAGTAATTTAAGAGTCAATTAAATTACCCAACATTTTGGCATGGTTTCTAGAGAACTATACATAGGTGTTAGTTTTCAATTGCATCTCATTCTTAGTTGCATAATATTAATCTCATTTTAGTACATATTAGAGGCAGATTCATTTAAAAATAAAACTACAATCACCAACCCCCCACTATATCATGTGGTGCAGTAAGAGCCACAATTCCACGAGATGAATTCTTATTTTTGCATGTACAAGAAGAGGTGACAAAGGAGGTAGAACAAATGGATGGAGATGATGACAATGAGGATGATCTTTTAGATTTCTCAATCAAGAAATTGGTATCAACGTTCATATGAAGAACATCCCTCCATCCGTACTTACTAACTTCAAAGGTATGAGATTAGAAGACCCAAAAACCTTTCTTTTCAAATTTGAAATACTATGTAGATCTTATGGCTACTCATTACACACTCAAAAATTGAATATGTTTCTAACAACATTGAAGGATAAAGCTCTTAAATGGTTAATGCATTTAGAAACAAATTCTATAAGGACATGGGATGATCTGAAAAGAGTATTTTTGAAAAATATAAAGATTATTGCATACACCATGACCTTAGAAATGAAGTCTTTAAGATGAACCAAAAAGAGGATGAAATCCTATAATATTTAATTGAGATATTTACTTATAATGTCAAAATATCTAAATTTCATGATTTAGGATTAAACACATTAAAAACTCTACTACTAAAATCCATAAGGGATTAATGGTTTGATATTCTTAACGTGGTGGGAAAAAGATATGCCACGTAAATTGTCATTTCAAGATATTTCTAAATTGTGCAAGAACATATCAAGAGGAAAAGAAAAGTACAGAAGATCCCCTCAAGATTCAGTTATGGAAAGAGTAATTAAGTCGGCATCAGGATTGGTAAGTCAAATTGAACTTATAAATTTGCTAGACATTATTGGTAATTTAAATGAACAAATTGATATTCTAAGAATGAAAAACAAACAAAAATTTGAGAATGTTATTTCATTCATATTTTTACCTAAATGTAGAAAGAAACATTCTTTGCATGAATTCCCACTTGATAACATTAAAATTTGTGAAATATGTGCAGGATCACATACTATTAAACATTTCCCATCATTACTAGGGTTAAAGGAAGTTACCACGGAGAAAATCAAACACTGGAACAATAATGTTATGTAGCTCCAATAAGTCCATGGCAGCCTCAAGAACTTGGTAAGATGCAAGATATTAGTTCTCAATTTCAGGGTTATACACAACAATCTCAAATTAATTGGAAAACACCCTTGCCTTGGAAACCATGGACATATCAATCCCAACATAAAAACCAACCTTGGAAACCTTGGCCATCTCAATTCCAACCTAAAAACCAATCTTGGAAACAAGGTTGAAAAGAGCCTCATAGAGGAAATCCACCATATCCTCAATATTTTCCTCATTATCCTCAACACCAATATCAATGTTATCCATACCATTCACCTCCACCACAAAATCAGTTTCACCATCAGTTGACCTCAATTCAACCTTTCCCATTACCACCCACACAAGCACCCTAAAGATCCATTCCTCCTCAACTATATGCACAACCATTTCAGATCCCCAATAATATAAAACCTCAATCCACTTACAATGTTGAGGCATTTCAAAATGATTCTCCTGTTGTCATTGAAGAAAAACAACCAGAAGAAGAATATTCAGATAAGTTCCAATAATCATGAACGCCCATTGAAGAAGAGTAGTTGTTGGAACCTGAGATTGAAATGTTTCTTGCATGCCTATAACCAGATTCTATGAATAAGGATCACACCTCTAAATAATTGCATGACATGATATAAGGAAGCCAATGAAGATAATATTACATTGAATATTGGGTCAAGACAATCATTGGATCCTAGTACTCAATTCTTCAGTATTTTCTGACACAATTTCAATCAAGGTAGTTGGTATCTCATATACCGGCACATATCAAAGCGTATCTTTCAAACCCGCATATGAATTTATCTATCATCTTGTTACACACATGGTTACATTGGAAGTATTCATATACTTGAACGAGATTTCTTTTTCAAGTAGATTAGGACATATAAAAAAAGGTAAAGAGAAAAATAAGTCCTATTGTGAAAACTAGCTTGTTGGTGCAATTGGACATGAGCTTTGCTTGAAAACCAGGAAACTAGTGAGAAAAATTCACAACAATTTATGCAATTTCATGATGGTTTCAATCTTGTATATGTTTGTTCAAATCCTTGATTTGGTTGATGTGGGATTCCTTAAGGCCCACCTTCCAACGGATCTTTTCCCATCGACTTCAACACTTTATCTAGGACCAACAGTAGATATTATTTGGATTTCCTTGGAACTTGCATGCATCAATGGAAAATATCCTCGCTGAAAAAAATGGAAATACAACAATGTCTCTTGATTTTTATATCTTGCAAGTGACTTGACTTCAACACATTCATTCGGCCCTATAAATATGCACTCATGTACCTTGACACTCATTTACATTATCGGTGAGTTATCTCGCATTGGTTGGTGATTTTCATCATTGATCAGTAATCCAATGATTTATTTCCATTCTCGACTTCGACACATTCATTGCATGGTAAGAATGACAACATGGAATTTGGTTTTTATGAAGACTATGTGGTTTTATGGAATCAACAACAACTTGCATCGACATATTTTATTAGTTTCTTGTAGCAACATGTTCATATTTTTTTCATTCAATAAAAGCATGATGGCACCACTACAAATCTTCTTCATTCATTTCCTTTTCAGGAAAATCAATAAAATTGGGCCTATTTCAGTCAACATGCATTATGTTTCATAGTTTCTACTTCAAAATACATCATACAATCCAAATCATCAAATTAGACTCAGAGAAAACAACATTCGAAAGAGATTGACATTTTCAGCAACAACTACGGAAAGTTGCATTTTCTGCAGCTATTGCTGTAACATCCTGTTTTTTGGTTGTAGTAGCTTGTTTGACTAGAGGTGGTTTTGGCACATAGATTACAATAGATTGGAGAAAAAATAAATTTTTTTGAGATACTAGGTTTTCTTAGAGTATGATAAATTGAGTAAGATGGGGGAAGAATTCCAAAAAACGAAAATTTTCTAGGACATTTCAAGTGGGTTTCTAAGGTAGATTATCATTTTTCACCATTATGCACACACCAAGACAACATTTAGTATTTTTGTACAACAACATATTTTCTTCATCAAAATGGGATTATGAAGGCACGTGGCTATAAAAAAGGTAAAAACACATTGTTTCCCTTTTGAAGCACTCAAATTTTCCTTAAAATGAGTTTGTGGCATATATTTTTGTTGCAATATTGGGTAGCGTGAAGGGTGAAATAGGGCATACATTGATTTGACCATATCTTTCAAACCATGAGTTTGTTGGTCCTGAAATTTTTAGGGTGAATGAATCATGGTAGGGTAAATAATTACACAAAATTTTAGGAAATTCCAGTGTGTATTTTTTAATAAATTGGTCATCATCATATACAACTATATCTTGTTTTCCTTGAGATATATGCCCCCATTAATGGATGATACTTTTTTTTGAAAGATGCATAATATTAATGGTAACAACCACAGAAATTTTTAGGAGAATATCATTTACCATTTGAGAGAGATTGGAAAAACAAATCCGTTACATGAAAATGATACATTTTGTGGATCAAGATCAAAGTGATGGTCAATGCATCATGGAGAAAAGTATCTGAGCCAAATTAACACCAAATCAACCATCATATTATGTTCTCTTCTCCCATTCCAAAAGATAAACATGAGGTAAAACTATCTTCAATTTTTTTTTTTTTAATTTGTTAAAATTTTTGGAAATTGTAATAAGAAAAATATTGATAGTTTGGAGGTTTCTGTGCTGTAGATTTTGAGATGAAAAGCTTAGAATTTCCACAGTCTTCATTTTTAGTCTACGTTTCGAGTCTAGAACAAGACTCATCTTCAAGACAAAACCTTCTAAGAAGAGAAGGATCTAGGGTAAATACATACAGGATAGAAAGAAAGAAATGAGGTGAAGAGCCGACCAACTCAATATAAGAAAAATAGAGTTATTTATTTATTTTTTTAATATATATATATATATATATATATATATATATATATATATATATATATATATATATATATATATATATATATATATATATAAAGATGCTAGATATGTTATTTATAAATTCTACTATTAATAAAATATATTTTTAATGCTATGAGATTTTATTAATGAAAACAATTTTAATTTATTATATTTAATTTAACATATTAATAGTATTAATTTAAATTATTATTATTATCTGTATTTATAATTACAATAATGTAAAATAATAATAATACTAGAATGATTGGATATCAAATCACAACAAGCTTAATTTATTTTAAATTTTATTAATTAGTTAATATAATAAGATTTAATTTAGATCAAAGCTAAGTTAATTAATAAGATGCTCTAAATTAAATTATTAATAAAATAGATTTTAATGTTATTAGTTTTGATTAATAATATTAATTTTAATATTTTTTTAAATCTACATATTATTAATATTAATTACAATATTATTAGAAATCTTTATAATTTCTTATAATAATTTAAAATTAATATTAATAATAATTGAGAGGGTTATGCATGATAATAAAGGATTGTTTTAGGATATGATTATGAATATTTATTAAAAATAGTAAGGTAGTATATGATATGATATTAAGGTTTATGATTATAAAAGAGGTTAAAAGGGGAGGGAGGTTAGGGGATGAAGTGATAGGGAAATGGAAACAGAGCAAAGCACATGAAAAATACAAGAAATATGTGATGGGAGAGAGTGAACACTGTGAAGGAGGATGGCAGAGGGAGGAGATTTTTTAGTGCATAACAAGGGATAACACAGGGACAATTTTCTATAAATGAAAAAGACGGTGTAATGAGGGAATATGAAAGGGGAGGGACCATGGAGACAAACTGGCTAGGGGGGTAAGATTATTTGTGTGAAAGAACGAGGATCCAATTCTTGCTAACCTTGAAACCTCCATCCCCATTGAGGTTTTGAGGGTGTTTGATGATTTCTAGGGCTTCACGAACTTTATGTTTAAAATGATGTTTTTCCTTGGAAAAAACTATAGCATATTCTAGACATATGTGGTGACAAGTTTTATTGGAGTGTTCTACCAAAGATGAGGTTCTGATTCTTCCATTTCTGATATCTGCACCATGCTCTTTAAGCCTAATTTTGAAGGTCCTTCCTGTTTCTCCAATATAGCACTCTCCGCAAGAGCAATTAATTTTGTAAACACCTTTTTGCTAGAGGTGATCGGGGTCATCTTTGATAGATTTCATCCTTTTTCTAATGGTCATTAGAGGTTTGAAAGATTCTTTAATGTCCATATTAGCAAGCAGCTTGGCCATATTGTCCGTGAATCCTTGTATATATGGGAGATAAGCTTGTGATGTTGAGGAATTATTAGGTGAATTTATTTTATTTTTGAATCTGGCTCTTTGAATTGATTTGCTGATGTTTTTATTTTTATATACCAGGTTTATGGACGCCCTTCTTAAATATTCAATTTCTTCTTCAAGATGAGTATTTCCTGATATTCTGAAAGATCGTGTGAAAAGAGTTATAAGAACCGCTATCTTTTGGGTAGGGTAGTGGTGAGAATCAACGTGAAGGTAATTGTCAGTGTGCACTTTCTTTCTGAAAAATTTGTGTCCAAGAGATCCATCTTTATTTCGAGAGAGGAGAATGTCAAGGAATGGGATGTAGTTGTTTTCCTCACCTTCCATTGTAAATTGGATGTCTTTGGATATGCTATTAAGGTGTTCTAGGAATATTTTTAACTCCTCATCACCATGTGGCCAATCAACACTGGTGTCATCCATGAAAATGATCCAAAATTTAGGTGTCAATGGAAAAGTATCAATCGCTTTATTTTCAAATTTATCCATGAAGAAGTTGGCCACTATTGGGGACAATGGAGATCCCATTAAAACTCTAGATGTTTTTTCAAATATTTCTCCTTGGAAGGTAAAGGAAGTGGAGCGGATACATATTTCAATGAGCTTGGCTGTCTGGGGGGTCTGCGACCTCTTTCACTACTTCAACGAGTTCATCTAAAGGGATTTTGGTGAAGAGTTGGACAACATCAAAACTTACAATTTTTTCTCCCAGATCTATGTAAAACATGTGATCTGTGTATTTTACCATATCATATCCACATTCTTCAAACCATTTTCTCAATCCTTCATTCTTATTCTAATTTTCATGTATAATCAATCCCAATAATTATTTCCAACCTTCATACCTTATTGGATACTCTACAAACCTTGTTATGGTTGAACCCCATACCATGATTTCTTAGTGCTTTCCTTCATAAGGTCTTATGTTTTCCTTGGTAATAATTTTGTCTCCTACCATTCTCTTGTCTATATTTCTCTTCTTTCTGCAATATAAGTTGGTTGATACTCCCTTGATGAAAATTTTGACCTTTTTGTCCTTCCTATGAGACTAATTCAAAATATGGAGAAGATTTTATTAATGAACCATCATAGTATATGTTTGTATCACATGATCAAAAAGTACATGGATCGCTTAAAATATGTGTATATTGTTCATCTTCATATTTTTAATGGAGGGCAAGAAATGATGAGTACAAAACCACAAGATGAAGAAGGTGGAAACAAGGCTTTGTTAACACACTATTGAAAACACTTGGAAGTATATGTTAGGCTTTGATAAGTTGTACAACCCTCACCTACAAATCTTATTTTGTGTTATGTGAAACTCATTTTTTCAAAGCTTCATAGTGGGAAGTATATTTGAATTAATAAGACAACACTTGTGTTTCACATGAATATCATTCATTAGTTGGTGAGTCCTTGAAGAAATTATTTGACAACACTAGTGAAGTAGGATTCGCTCCTATGAAAAATATTTCTATGCATGGCATCAACAGGAATCACTTCTACCTCAATAATGAAGGGATTTTCTAATTAAGAAAAGAGAAAATCAACAGGCATCACTTCTACCTCTATAACATCCATGAGCAACCTAGTATGTGAAGGGTTCAATGTGTTTGAATTTAAAAGGAGGATGGGTAACTCTTATTTCTTACTCTAATGACACAAGAAGAAAGTATAGGAACAAAGAGTTATGCTACCAGATGTGTAATCTTGAAAAACAAAGAGAGAAAAGTGCATCTTATTGAGATATATGGTCGTTATTGATCTCTTGGAGATTTGGTCGATGATTCTGTTGAAATGCAAAAATAAAGGAACACTAGGAACCAATCGGATTATGAAAAATATTTATTTGCATGAGGACATGAAAAATCTCTGGGGTGAGGGAATGTTGGGCCTCAAACTTGTCATAATTTTGTTTATGAAACCATCAATTTTCACATCATTGGACATTAATCCACTATCAACATATTTAACCATATTTCTTCATAAATGCACCAAATTTCCGCATACATGTTTATATGGTTTATTATTATTATTTCCATTATTTTTAAATGAATTAAGAATAATTTTTCTTATTTTTAATAATGACAGTTTGGCAAGTTCAAGATGTCGCAGCTCAAGTCAATTTTCATAGCTATCTCCATGGTTAAGGTAGTAGCACCACTATAAAAGGAAATCCAACAGTTGGACTTGGTTTCTAGAAGCTCCAATATGGATTTTTATTGGTCAAATCCACCCATATCACACGTGTGGACCTATAGTAAGAAATCAAAGTAAAACACAACATTTTTTACCAGTCAAGCAAAAACATGGGCGTTTTTCAGCACAAGCACATTTGGGTTCTCAATGAGCATTTTTCTCAAACTCGTTACCATTTGAGAGATTTTCGAGGTTATTTGGATCCCTATTTTACAGATTGCATGAGAAAACGGTTTCATAATTTCACAGTCAACACCCAATCACCAAAAGGATTGGAACGAGATGTTCTTTAGACAATTTGTGGCAAGGAGATAAGTGTGATCATATATGGACTTATCTTTGATCCTAGAAACCTTCAAAATATATTTGATTTTATTTTCAAACTGATTTACTGAGATCTCATGGTGAGAAATCATGCAATGAAATTATGAGTTTCTTGTTGCTTCAAAACTCTAAATTTCACTCTCTTTAATGAATGGAGAGATCATATATCAAGGATGATCTTAAATTGTAATTGTAGTTTTTGATTGAAGGAGAAGAACTCAACTTTTTTTTAATGAATGCAATCTATGTTATGGCGCAATTATGAATGTGATTTGTGATTCTAGTGTTTTGATCTAAATTTTTAAGCATCTCACACTCACCAGGATGCCCCCGTGAGGATGTATGAGAGATAATATAGTTGTATTTTATTTTTATTTTTTTCAATATCTTATGCTTTGAAATTAGATCAGAATTTTATTCATTCAATTGTCCAATATATTTAAATGTTTAGTTTCATTTCAATGTTCTATTTTTTAAACTAAAATTTCAATCATTTCTCCTTGTTTCATTACAGGTCAAGTGTTTGATAATAAACCAAAAAAACAAAAGATTTAGCGCAAATTGTCTTTTAAGCTTAAGTCTCAGATTTATGCATGATAGGGTATGATTGACTTTGGTTTAGAGTGCACATGTCATTATTATTTTTGAGGCTTTCATAATTATTATTTCATTACTCTTTGTTTGTTATACTCTATAATAGTTTTTGATTTCTAAGTCTTGTAGTATTTATATCAACTTTACTTTCATGAATTGAGAGACTCAATTTCCTTTCCAAGTTGATTAGATTAAATTTCTCTTCAAAACAAAATAGAGTAATTTTTTCTTTTCAATTTCATAGAATAAAATTTCATTCAAATTTCACTAGAATAAGAGATTTCCATTGTTAGAATAGACTTTGAAGTTATTTCATTCAGAATAGTTTTCTTTAAAACCACTCCTTAGTTCTGAGTAGAGAAAATAATGTTTATATGCTTAATTAGATCTAGCTTAGATTTCATTTACATTTTCAATAATTCAATATTATTTTCCATGATCTTTTCATAAATAAGGTTCATCTTCATCTTGCAATTAGAATAATTGAAAGTAAATTTCCTATCACATACAGTGCATGTATACTTCACAAGTTCAAGGAACCCTAGGTTTGAAAATTAAATGCAAGTAGTTTAACTGAAAATTAAACTACAAGAATTTGTTTTCAAAATCAACTTCATGAATGGATACATAATGCATAGAAAAATCAACGATATTGGGTTGATATAGGTCACTTAGATTATCCTCAATGGAATATGGTAAGTAGGAATGATGGTGATGATCGCCCCACAACGCATCATTTGCCATCTTGATCTCCACGATGCTCTTATCGGTAGGAAATGTGCGAGAGAAAAGAGAAAAGGATGTGCCATAATACAATGAACGGTCGACCCAATTAATTGAAGAGGAGAGATCAGAACAAGCCACAGAAGTTGAAAAAATGTCTTCGTAATCAAGCTCGATGGGCTAAGCCACATACGGTCATCAAAATGGTCGATATTGGACTCATATGGTACTACCCAAGGGTCAATTTGAATTGTAGAAGAAGATATCATATCAATATGGGAAACCGAAGGAGAGCTGTCGGGAAACAAAGGAGGTGGAAGTGAAAAGGTTCCCGTGAGAGAGGAGTCCTTAAGCAATCCAACCCTGACATGTTGATACGAGTGTATAGCTTCCCCTATGAGAGGGACACTTCCAGTAAATTTAGAACTATAGGAAAATAAAGTGAGTTTATTGATGGCTACTATACTTCCTTTATGAGAAAAATCGGTCATTCAGTAAATTGAAACGATAGCGGCCATGGTGTAAACCCATGTGCGACCCAATAGAAGATTATAATCATAACAGTACATCAATAAATTTGACTTGTATGGATACATATTTACCTCCTAATTCTACTTGTAGAGAATTTAAAATTCCATGAGGTTTATATGTTCTTCCATAAAAATCCTTCAACGTGGTTGTCGAATGACTCAATTGAGGGGAACTAATGGCCTTCCAACAAGATAAGGAAATAATACAGGTTGAGGATCCCTCGTCCATAATATAATGATGGATGTTCTTACCATGAACATCAACTTGGATCATGAAAGATAATTGGGTCAGATGTCAAGGTGAATAGTTCTCATGATTTAAAACAACTATATTGGAATTTGAAGGATCAATACTTCCGATAGTAGAAAGAAAAGCCTTCTTCTCGGTGGGATATTTTTGCAACACCTAGAGAGTGGAAATGGCAGATGGAGACTAAGCCAAGTCTTCAACTACATTATAGTTTTGAGTGGCTCCCACGCGAGGGTTGAAAGAATATTTATGAATAATGCCTTTTGGAGGCTTAATGACCAATTCCATAGGAATCATAGGTAGAATAGGATCTGATGGAGATGCAGTTGAATTGGTAGGTTGATTAGTAGCTTGATCATTTGAGGGATTCACATTACCATAGTCATTACTTCGAGTGGCCACCATAACATCATATTTTGGCTTAGAGGAGGAAAGCATTAAAACCAAGTTAGAGGAAGTAGGGTCCCAAGTAACCATGTGAGTCTCCTGATTTTGAAACAGACCAGTCAACACAATGGGTGAAGTAGAATATTTCAGGAATTGGTTCAATTCTGCTTAGTGGGGACAATCATGAGTGAAGTGCTCCTCATTACAAATCATGCATAGATAACAAGGTTTTTTTTTTCTTGTCAGAAGAGTGATTTTTTTGTTTATCCTACAGGGGAGAGTATTTACTCTTCTTATCTTTGAATTTCTTCTTACTTCCTAGTTGCTGTTAATATTTTCATTTATTGGTTTAAACAACATTGATCTCAGAAATAGAAATTGCAAGAGGAGTGGATGAAGGGTTTTGGGAAGTCACGGAAAGAGCAACACTGGATGGTTTACTCTTCGACTGCAAGATGACATAACCAGTCACGCCACTGGGAACATGTGATTCTTTAACCCGAGGAGGAGGAATAATGTTGGAGGGTCTTAGAGCATTTCATATTTTATCATAAAGCATGTCTGATTGGGTATACTGGGAACTATCGATTACTTGATATTAATTCACAACTTAAACCTTAGCTACATCCTTTGTGATGGATGGTAATAAATATTTAAGAAACCATTTCACTGACAACTGATCAAGAACATATGTTTTAACCAATTCAAGACAAAGTAATCATTCATGAATATGATTAGAATTGTGAGTGGAATTATTTTGTTTAAAATTGGTTAAAAGTTATGTTCTAGTCTCATATGGTACTAGTACCTGAAAATGTGTTAGGAATGTAGTGGCTAAGTAATTGAAGTTATTGAATGAAGATCTAGATAATTCAATGTACCATTTATCCACCAAACCAGTAAGTGTTCGCTAGAAATACGCAGACGAATCAAATCATCATTAAGGGAGTTTGAAGAACACCACAAATGATAAATCATGACATGCATGGATGTGTATTCTCCAAGATTCCCATTGAATTCAGGATATCATAAGGTAATTTGGTAGGAATTATCAACCACCAAAAAGAATGAGCGATGGGTTCATTAGCGAGCCGAGTCAAATCTGGAAATTCAAGAGTTTCCAGAAAAGGAAACTTCCTATTGAAATCTGGAGGAGGATATCTTGGATAATATGGGATAGCATAAGCAACAAGTATTTGTGCTCCATAATAAGGAGGTTTTTGACAAAGAGGAACCTGGGTACTAGGATAGGGACGATTCTGAAAACCATAATATGTATAACCTTGTTAACCAGATCCAATATTACCTTGTGAATGTTGGAATGACTGTGTTTGGGTTTGTTGGCCTTGATAAGGCACTTGAGGGATACCCTGATAGGATTGATATTTTTTCCCTATGGGATTCTGCATCATCCCAACATAAGGTTGAGTCGGCGATGGTCGTGCCCTACCATATGTAGTTTTTCCTACCAGAATTTGAGGAATGCCTTGTCCAAGAAATTGAGATTGTAAGTTACCTTGTAAAGGCTAACTAAATGGAACCTAGGAAGTACGAGATACAGGTGTCATCGATTGATTCATAGGTGAAACCTGTAAAGGTTGGATTACAATGATTTGAGCTTGTTGAGGTATAGATTGATAGGTAGGGAATTGAGATGTAGATGGCATAGGCCAATAAATTCGGGATGTATCCATGAAAATACCAGGTTTTATGGGAAAATTAGGTTTCCAGACATTATCAACCATCCCATGAGATGAAGGATTCAAATATGGTTGAGCACTAATATTTGGTATACTGATGAAAATTCCCCCCCTGACAATGGAGGAGGGGATGATGGAGGAAACTTCACCCTAGATGGTGGGTACCCAACATAAGGAGAATTGGGCTCTTGTAGGTATCCATGCCCACTAACATAATGTCCAAGTTGTTGTTCAATTATAGGTGCAGCTGGAGGAAAATGATCAACTTGTATGAGTTCATTAAATAAGTTACAAATGGAATTCCAAAAGTAGATAAAACAGGAGAGGTCCATGGAATGGATGTTGCACTAGAGAAGGTACCACACAACGATTGATAACCAGGTGGGGTGGAAGAGCCACCATATAAATGTGTCTTTGGCGATGTCACAAACATGGATGAGGTAAAAACATTGGTTGTATCAGCCATAGTAGCAGGATAGGAAACCACAACAGATTTAGTCATGGTTAACAATCCCAAAGATGTTTGCCATGAGAAAATCACTTGTGAGGTGAAAAGGGAAGAATCAGGTAAAGGAGCTTGCAATGGAGTTTAAGGAGGAAGAGGATAAAACCGATAAAGATGAAGTCATATAAAATGAACAAGAGAAGAGGGACGTCATTCTCCCAATGATATCTCTTAAATACCTACAATACCAAGTGTAAGTGGTTCATCGTTAGGCCCAAGATATATAGTTTACGGTTGTGTATGAGACAAACGAAAAGAAGAGGAAGGTCCTGAAGTAACAGGTGAATATGGTTGAGGTACCTCAGGTTGTATAACCTCGGGTTGTAAGGTGTTTGATTCATTAAATTCAAGCTCAATAACCTTGAGCAATAAATTCTTAGGTGCTTCTGTTACTACTGTTTCAGATTCAACATCAAAATAAGAAGTAATTTTGGTCTCAGTACTAATAGGGAAGGATGATTTTAGTGGATCAATTTCAAGAGGAGGACTAGAAGTAGTTCCAGAAGTTATTGATCCGGTAGTTTGTGTTTTCTTATGCTTCAGACGATGTTCGGGAGTTTCATCTAGTGGAAGAGGAGGCTTATTTTTCATTCTACGTACATGAAATATGGTAGGGTGTTGTTCTTCCACGTTGGATTAATAAATTTTAACAATTAACACAAAATTAAAACAAAAAGGGGTAAAATAGGCATAAAGGTTTACCAAGA
The DNA here is from genome assembly GCA_034641835.2 of Pinus albicaulis. NCBI lineage: Eukaryota > Viridiplantae > Streptophyta > Pinopsida > Pinales > Pinaceae > Pinus > Pinus albicaulis. The sequence continues at coordinate 1,173,651,553 of CM076580.1, forward strand.
AACTCTGAATTGCAATATAAAAACTTGGATAACCAAGGATTTACGTACAAGAAATAAATCTACCTGAATGTTGAGTTCGGTGTATCATAGTGTAGAAGGTGACCAACTCAGTTACCTATGGCGAGGATAGTAACCTATGGTGGGCATCCAAAATATACTTGACGATACGTGGAAGTGCAGTCCGTGTCAGTGTTGTATATTTCAAAACCATATTATGAGAGTGTTCCTGTATACGTTTCATGCATGGGGCACCATCCAATATACCCAACGATAAGTGGAGAATGGTCTGATACACTTACATATGTGGAAAGTGATTTCACCCCCATGATGCAACGCTAGAAAAAAACGACAACTCCTATGTTTATAAATGTTGAAATAAATCTCTATCCTATACCTCTAAATGTTTGTGTTAATGTTACAAATTATCCTTGTGTTGATTTAATAAATTTTAATGTTTATTTTCAGTTAGGTTTCAGTTTCAGGGCTCACCATGAATTTCACTTGAATATCCTAAAATGCAAGCTAGCATGAAGAAATGAAACTTTCATTTTCAATGAAAATCTATCTAAAGGAGGGAAGAGAACAAAGAGTATGTAGCATAGAAAATGCAACAAACAACATGCTAAGTGAAATTCCCTTAAATGGAATTGTTCCAATTCCAATTCACACACAAAACCCTATATACTAATGCAAAGATATTTTTCTTTTCAACTCCACTCAATTTTCAAATGAGAGAAAACTAAGATGCATGTCTAATCATTGATAAAGGAATCTATTCAAAATGATGACTAAAACAACAATTCTTTCAAGCACTCAATGATCAATCAAAATAGTTTGCTAATGAAATAATGAAAAGAATAGATAAAAATATAAACAAATTCTCATCAAAGGTACACAAAACCAAAAGAAAACAAGATGGAGGCTTTTAAAAAGACCAAAAGACACTCGGGGACACAAGAAAGAGAAGTCAGAACAAAGCTAAACCCAAAGAAAATAAAAACAAGGAAAATTGGTGCATGAAACAGAGGTCAGCGCAGGTGTTGGAAGGGCACGAATGCTCTGCAACACAGGTACATAGAGGGATGGGGTGCACTGCAACACATGTATAGATAAGGATAGGGTGCACTACAATTATTTGTCTCCATAATAGGGGGAGTGTTGATCAAGGAATGCTAAGTTCCGACACACAAAATGCTACTTTAGCTTAGTGAAATGTCTTCCTAAGGTTAATTCAGACTGAGTGAGACAATGAAAGTCTAAACATGAGGGAAAAAAAGTACCAATGACAAGGAAACCACCAAGGGAATGAACCGTTCCCCAGTGGAGTCGACAATTTGTTATGCAGAATCTATGAATGCAGACATAAGTATCTTCCTTACACCTAGTGGCCTAGTTTAGAACACCATAAAGACAAATAATATATGTTTCCCTTAAAGAAATTAAAATATGAGATGAGGCCTACCTGGAATATGTCGCAAGATTCACTCTCTTCTTGGATTGTGCGCTCCAATCCTATCTCCAATCACTATAATTAGAACCTGCACATATTCATGAAAATTTCACCAATAAATTCATTTTTTCCTACATTAAAACACAATCTAAGACCATGATGTTTCCATTACGTAAGTAAGCTTGCCATCAAATGTTATTATGTGGTTTAGGAATTGGAGGACAAGCCATTAAGGCCTATATAAACCCCAACCCTTCCCCTAATCCATTTTTTTACCTCACACCTCACAAAAATATCTTCTAAAGTTAGTCACCCATAATCCTAGTGATGCAAATTTATCTCATCCTATCTGAGATATTGATGATAATTTATATCAATAGTGTATTAGGGATGCATTAGTAGTCATGTTAGTAGTGTATTATCAAAAGTGTATATACATAAGTGTGATGTCTTTATGTTTTTTATTCATCCCTTGATATTCCAAGTGTTATCTCTAATATTCTCTTGCTCCCAATAAAATTAATAAATATATGTGTACGCTATAAGAAGCGATTAAATTTGAATAATTTGATATAAAATTAAAAATAATAATTTCTTAGGCAAAGGTTCTAAAAGAAATATTATGCAATGGGATGACAAATGGTATTCAAAAGAGATCATTTACAAGCAATCTTGTGAACAAAATGAAAGGGAAAATATTAATAAAAAATGCATGTGTGCTATGACATAATGCTAATAATGATATGGAAGCACAAGTGAATTTTAAAGACATGATTGGCACTAACCATCATTATAGGGATTATTAGGAAACTTGAAAAAGTTTTATTTATTATATTTGGGAATTAACCACCTTTCAACATGTTGACACTTCCATATATTTACATGTTAATTCATGTATCACTCAATATGACGTGGTTAAACATGGTTGTTGAATTATCAACAGCCCCTTACAAGAATACATAGTCACTTATTTGATGAATCGAGCCTTTGTGGAGATAATGACACTATCTCGATTTCATTGACTAAATTTTTCCTTTTAGGATGATTGTCATAAGGATTATTAAAATCCTCTATGATTTAAATTTCATTATTAAGATGTTAAGGGTCAAATTAATCCATCCATTGTTGCAATAATCAAAGTGATTACAAGAATCAAGTGCCTACTGAGGAAATTTGTGGTACAACAATTAAACATCTTAAAAATTAATTTATTGCAAATATGGATTTTAATTCCTGGTATATGGGAAAATATCATAAAATGGTAAAACAAAATTGAGAATATTGAGGTATGCATTTATGCGTTACTTAAGGGTAACACCAATGACAAGCTTAACTAAACACCCCTTACTCTATGAGTAGAAATACACAAGAGTTTTTATATTTGGTGTACTACTCAAATTGATAATGCATTTCTTTGTGAATTGTCTCCCTAGTCCAACTAATATCCCAAAGCATTACATTAGTGAGAATTAATCATCCTAGTGGATGTGTTTAATACCACAATGTGGGATATTAATGTCCCATGGAATTAGTGTGAAACATTCACATGCATATTCATGTGTCTATGAGGGTCATACATGAGAATGGCATGCACTACCTTCAAGAGTAGTGAAATTGAAGATACTAGATCATGGGAAGATACAACAACCTTACCTAAGTGATCAGTAAATGAAGCATTAGTGGTATAATGTATACTGCAAGATAGAGGGGTTAGAGGATGATCACCATACAAAAAATGTAGGTTACCACCATATTTTGGGCCATGAAACCTTTGGAAACTCAAAGAACAAGGATTAAGGCAATATGAAATACAATCTTAAAAAAGATACCAATAGCCAAATTTTAGGTGATAACCATTGACTACTAAACACTTCAATCTCTCTCCAAGTTCAAGAGAATTAAGATTATCACCTTGTGGTATTGTCTTTTCTAATTTATGTTATAGTTATAACATGGAAAAAAGTAGTCTACATATATCTCCTCAACAAAAGGGTAATTTTTTTGAAAATGCTTACTTTCTTAATGAAACCCTTGTATGGAGTACTTATTAGGTAGAGGCCTACATCTTGTAGATTTTACATGTAAAGAGAAATATTTTTTCCTCTTCTTAGAATAAGAAGAGAAATGTACATAAGAAGAAATATCTTATTTATTTCGTCATAAAAAAATCTATAACCTACAAATTTTGGGTGAAAATAATCAAAATATGTCCATTATAGAGAATGTAGAGGTCCAAAGGACTCCAAGGAGTGTGATTTAAATAATATACAAGATTTTTCAAACTAGTCTTTCAAATAAGAAGACCTAAATCATTTTATTTTGAAACGTGAGACATCTAGTTGGACATCTATATTTATAGTACACTTCCTACTACACTAAGCACATTAAAAGTAACATCTAACTGCACATATATACTTAAATTACACTTCACAGTGCACCAAGTGCATTATAAGTAGTTGAGAATAGGATTTATCTTGTTTAGATTTAATAAAGTGTTATATAATTAAACACATGTGGAGGGGGGATCAAAATAAATAAATTGTATTACTTATTGAAGCCTCACTAAAAATGAGGTCATGCTAAATGACAAGGAGATGACAACTTTAATTAGAGACCAATATCTTGCCCATAGTAAATGGAATTTCACAAATAGAGTTCCAACTATAAATGTAATAGCCAAACTTATATTCTATTATATTTTAAAATGATATTTTCCATTGAATCAATGTGCATTTGCACAAATAAACCTAAGTTTCATCTTATACAGGGATTCACATATAAATCCCATAGAATTAGTAGATAATAGAAGTCAATTTGTCAATGTATTAATCAAGAGCATGTGTCATTTCACAAATAGATAAATCACTGAAAATAAAATTTCTTATCACTAAAACTCCATTTGAATGTACAATTATGTTAATCACCCATAATTTATTATTTATTCATTATGGATGACTAATGCAAATCTCAACTTGTATTTTAATTCGGCCTCTTAGTGAGTCTGCCATTTGAATTCTTTTTGTTAGTTTCATGTTAAGATTTTTTCAGATTAATTTATTTATAAATATGTTAGGGGTAAATCAATTCATTTTGCAGAGAACATATTATTTTGCATCTTTGAATAAATTTATTGTATCAAAAGCATGTCAAAATAGTGAATTGTATTGTTGTTTAAAACCTCTTTCAAGTGCTACAAGTACTTTTGTAGAAAAACATGACTGATTATTATATGATCTTTAATAGATATATGTGACATGATTGGTGGTACATGTAAGGTCAATCATGGTTGATTCATGATGGAAAATAAGATGTATTTTTTGTGGGAAAATATTAAACTTTCAACAAAATTCTTCCCAACTAGATTTACAAATAACTCTTTAAGGAATCAACATTGTCAATAAACACCTGCACATCCAATAACATTTAAAAGGAGTTTTGTACATCTATACTAATACACTATATATGATGAAAGCTAATTATCCGACCAGAGGATATGATGATATCCATTAGAATCACTAGGATACAAAATGACAAGGGAATTTAGTGAGATAGTGAATTGAGCTTTACGACTTAGCTCGATGCAATATTTACAATGAAAAAACTATTGAAAATCAAAATCAGCATGATAAACATGAAAACATGACAACCATACTACTTAATGTAGATTTATAACATATCTCATTGTGGTATTTACAACAACAACCAAAATATATACATATACAAAAAATCCTTTTCCTTAACTGTAAAAAAACAAAGAACACATAGCCCACATATGATCATCCATCTCCCATGTATCTTCTTTAGGCCCAAAGTGCTTCCACTTCTCTTTAAATTTCTCGATTGCTTGGTTCTGGAGCATGAGCATATTTTGCTGCAAAACATTGAGGTTTTGGCTGGAATTAACCTTCTAGTTCCACCTGCAATATAGACTAATCAATCACATGATCAACATCCTTCATATATATTTTAAGAAATGAAACATGGAAAAAATCATGGGCTTTCACTATCGGTTACAGCGCAAGTATATAGGCCATTGGTCCAATCCTCTCAAGGATCTCAAAAGGCTTGCAATACTGAGGTGCCAACTTGGCACATCATAAAATCCTCAAGGAGATCCGCTTGGGCTTGATGCACATGTGAAAATTCTCCCCAACCTGAAAATCCCTAAATTATTTGTGCTAATATTCATAACTATTATGCATGTCTCGTGATTCCTTTAGATTATTATTGATAACTTCCATTCCATGTTCCATATATGCCAACATGTATGGTTTGATCAATACCATGTTCACTAGATCACTCCAGCTAATAGGATTATTAAAACTCCAACCATAAATTGCCTCAAATGGAATCATCCTCAGTGACTCCTGATACATGTTATCATAAGGATACTCAACCAATGGAAGATAATCCTCCCAAATCCTTTGTTGGTGCATAACATACATTCTCAATATGTCCTCCGGAATCTGGTTGACGCTCTTCGTCTATCCATTTGTTTGCAGATGATAAGTTGTATTGAAGTCCAAATATATACCCAAACCTGCAAACAACTCCTTCCAAAACTTGGAAGTGAAATTGGCATATCTATCAGAAAATATCTTCTTGGGAATACCATGCAACCTCACTATCTCCTTGATGAAGACCTTAGCTACCTCACTAGTTGAATAAGTAGATTTAACTGGAAGAAAGTGAGCTACCTTGGTCAACCTGTTAACCAAAACCATGATGAAATCATGTTGTCTAGATGTCCTTGATAAACCTGTAATTAATTCCATGGAAATGACCTCCCATTTCCACTCTGGAATCAGAATCGTCTGCAATAGACCACTTGGATGCTTGAAGTCTCATTTTACCTGTTGACAATGCAAGCATCTTGCGATGTACTCAACTACCTATTTCTCCAGATTTGGCCAATAGTAGAACTTATTCACAAATGTTAGAGTGTTTTGATATCCTGGATGACCTAAATATGACTTAACATGAAATTCCCTCAAGATAAGCTTCTTGAGCTCACTGTTGTCTGACACATAGATCTTGTCCCTAAATCTCACTAAACCATCTACCTTGATATGATAATCCACATCCTGATCACTTGTACCCTGTGGTTGTAACATGTGCTTAAACTCCCTATACATGTCTTATTTTCCTACCTATAATATCTGATCCTGTAAATATGTCCCATATGAACTCATAGCCACTATGTGATTCACATGCACTCTTCTACTAATAGCATTTGCAACCTTGTTCTCCTTACCCTTGATGTACCTGATCTCAAAGTCAAACTCACTGAGCGTGGCCAACCATATATCTTGCCTGACATTTAGAAAAGGTTTGTAAAAAAAATATCACAGCCCACTATGGTCACTCATCAGCACAAACCTCCTACCAATAATATAGTGCCTCCACATCTTCAATGCATGAAAGATCGTTATGAACTCAAGACATTAAGTCACATAATTCTGCTCATGCTCATTCAGTTTCCTTGACTCATAACATACCACCTATCCCTCCTGCATCATGACTCCATCAAGTCCTCTCTTGCAAGAATCTGTACACACCAAAAACTATTTATTTTGGTCTACAATCTTTAGAACTAGATAATTTGTAAGAAACTGCTTCAACTGCTAAAAAATGGATACACATTCCTTTGTCCATTCAAATTGATTTCCTTTCCTCTGCAATTATGTGATAGGATAGACAATCTATGAGAAGTTCCTTATGAACCTTATGTAATAACATGTTAACCACACGAATGGTCTAACCTCATTCAAATTCCCAAGAGCTTCCCATTCCATGATAACTCTAATATTTTTCGGATCCACTACTATGCCTTCCTTGGAAATATTGTCTGTTGTGAAACCAGCTCCAAAAGGAGAAGAAAAGAGATATCAACGCCTTAGAAATAAGCCACTTTGAGGGGGAAACCTCCAATACATTACATGAATGAAAAATTCTTGGATGATACAAATGCCAAAACCTCCTTTCTATATATAGGAGTCCATGGGGCCACAATGTAATCATAGCGGGGCCCCAATGTAATCCTAGCCGACCTAACAATAATAATTTAAGGGCACAATAATAACAATATGGGGGTTACAAGGGTACAACAATAACAATAAGGGGGTTACACTAACAACAATAAGGGACTATACTAGTAATATAAGGACCTAACATGCTCCTCTCCTTCAAAAAGGTGTTGTCCTCAACGCTTGAGTAGCTCTGAGTGCTTTTGTATAAAATTCTCATCCTCCCATGTAGAATCTTCCATGGGTAAGTTCTTCCATTTGATGAGATACTCTGAAATCGATCGATTTCGTAGTTGTCGAGTTCTTGTTTTCGTGACTGCTTCAGGTTCCAATATGGTTTTTCCTTCCTCATAAAGTTCTGGAAATATTGTTTGAACTAGAAATTTTCCCTTATAACCTTTTTTAAGCATGAAACATGGAAAACTGGATGCACTCGCGAAGAAGCAGGAAGCTCCAATTTGTATGCCATAGTACCAATATTTTTCAAAACCTTGTAAGGACCATAGTATTTTGGTGATAATTTATTATCCTTCTTAGCTTGCTTGAGGGACATTTGTTTGTATGGTTGTAGCCGTAAAAATACCCAATCTCCTACATCAAAACTTCTCTCGCTGCGATGTTGATCTGCCTGTTGTTTCATTCGATTTTGTGCCAAATTTAGGTTATCCTTTAAGAGTTGGAGAACTTCTTGCTGATGCTCGATGTGATCTTCCACTGCTTGAACCTTCGAATTTTCTCTTAAATATGATGTGATGGATGGTGGATGATATCCATAAAGTGCCATAAATGGGGTCATTTTTGCTGCAGTATGGAAGGAAGTGTTATACCACCTTTCAGCAAGAGGTAACCACTTGACCCATTGTGTTTGTTTATCAGATACAAAACAACGAAGATATCCTTCCAAACATTTATTTACTATCTCAGTTTGACCATCAGATTGAGGATGATAAGATGAGCTATGAGCTAATTTAGTACCCAAACAAGAAAATAACTCTGTCCAAAAATTTCCCGTAAAAATGGGATCTCCGTCGCTCACAATAACCCTTGGGCTTCCATGTAGCTTTTGAATTCTGTCCACAAATGTAGTAGCAACTGTACTTGCTTTAAATGGATGAGATAATGCACAAAAGTGTGCATACTTGGTAAGTCTATCAACTACCACCATGATGACATTCTTTCCTTCGGACTTAGGTAAACTCGTGATAAAATCCATTGAAATCTCCTCCCAACGTTGACTTGGAATGGATAAAGGTTGTAGAAGTCCCGGGGTCTTAATTGTCTCCACTTTATTCTGCTGGCAAACCAAACATTCCGCCACAAACTTTTGAATATCAGATTTAAGGCCATCCAAAAAAATTCTTTCTTCACCCTGTGGTAAGTTTTTAAAAATCCTGAGTGTCCTCCTAAAGGAGAAGTGTGCAATTCCAGAAGAATCTTTTGTTTTAGTTGGGAATTCTTACAAAGATATAAGCGATCTTTGTACCATAAGGAATCATTTTTCCAACTAAATGTATCAGATGTACTAGGATCTTGCCGCAACTTTTGAATGAGTGTCCATACATCTTTGTCCTTCTTCCATTCATCTCTTGCTTCAGTTATCCAATCTGGTTGGATAATAGAAATGGCACAAAGCAATGTTTCCACCTCTTCATTCTTTCTTGAGAGTGCATCTGCAACAACATTAAGCTTTCCTTTTTTGTAGATTATTTCAAACTCATAACCCAACATCTTTGTGACCCATTTTTTCTGCTCTTCTGAAGATAGTCTTTGTTCCAAAAAGTGTTTAAGACTATCATGATCAGTTTTTACCTTGAAGTGTCTTCCCATTAGGTAGGTTCGCCATTTCTTTAGTGCATGCAGTATTGCTAACATTTCCTTCTCATAAATAGGTTTCTGTAAATACTTTCCTTTGATTGGACGACTTTCAAAAGCAATGGGTCTTCCTTCTTGCATTAAAATAGTACCAATTCCATTTCCTGAGGCATCACATTCCACAATAAAGGTTTTTGTGAAGTCTGGCGTAGCTAAGACCGGTGCTAGGCACATTGCCTATTTAAGATGTTCAAAGGCCTTAGTTGCTTCAGGAGTCCATGAAAATGCATCTTTCTTCAATAATGTTGTTAGAGGTGCTGCTATTCTCCCATAATTCTTAACAAACTTGCGATAATACCCTATTAACTCGAGAAATCCTCGCAACTTCTTTATGGTTGTGGGGACTTTCCATTCCTTAATGGCTTTAATTTTGTTAGGGTCTACTTTAACACCCTCGTGAGACACAATATGACCCAGATATTCCACCTCTTGTACTCCAAAGAAACATTTGGATGTTTTTGCATATAATTGTTTCTCCTGCAATAGTTTGAGCACCCTGTCAACATGTTCAACATGATCCTTCCAAGACCTACCGTAGATTAGTATATCATCAAAAAATACTAGCACAAATTTTCTAAGGAAGGGTTTGAAAATGGAATTCATCAACCCTTGAAATGTAGAAGGTGCATTGGTAAGGCCAAAAGGCATGACCAAAAATTCATAATGACCCTCATGAGTTCAAAATATTGTTTTCAGAATATCTTCAGTCTTCATTCTAATTTGATGATATCCTGAACAAAGATCCAACTTGGTAAAATAAATTTCTCCATGTAATTCATCCAATAATTCATCAATCACAGGAATGAGAAATTTATCTTTAATAGTGAGCTTATTGAGCTCCCTGTAATCCAAACACATGCGCCATGATCCATCTTTCTTGTGCACCAATACTACTGGAGCAGAGAAAGAACTTTGACTAGGTTGAATTATACTCGCCTCTAACATTTCTACAATCATACGTTCAATTTCACTCTTTTGGACATAAGGATATTTTTAAGGCCTGATGTTTGGAGGAACACTTCTTGGAATCAAATGAATAGCATGATCCTGATCACGAATAGGTGGGAGTCCTTTGGGAGTGTAAAACACCTTGGAATGATTGTCCAAGACTTTTTGGAGATCTAGAGAAATAGATGATTTTGATGTTGGAACTTCTAGTGAGCATAATTGTGCAATTACACCCCATTTTTCTTTCTTTAGAAGCTTTTTCATGGCATTATAGCTTATTATCTTTCCTGGCTTCCCTACGATACCCCGTAATACAATTTCCTTTCCTTCCAAAAAAAATTTCAGGAAAAGTTCTTGAAAATTAAAAGCTACCTTCCCCAAAGATTGTAACCTTTGTACTCCTAGTACAACATCAGCACCTCCCATTGGGATGGAAAACATTGGAATATTCAATACATATTTCCCTATGGCTAGCTTGATATTATGGCATTTTCCAGAGAAATTTATAGTTCTTCCATTTGAAACCATCACTTGACATTCTGGTGCTGGGTATAGGAAACAATTCAATTCCTTGGCTACCTTACAATGAATAAAATTATCGGTACTACCTGAATCAATCAACGCTATTACCTTTTTTCTTCTTGATATGTCCTTCTATCTTGAGAGTTTGAGGAGTGGTAATTCCTGCCAATGCATTACATGATATGGTCGGACTCATTTCTTCTTCTTCTAGGGTTTCTTCCTGGTGTATATTCTCTACTTTTGAAGTTTCTTCTTCATTTTCTTCTTCCTCTTCACAATCTATGTAAAATAATTTCTTCTCAGGCATACTTTATGACCTTTAGTGTATTTTCTATCACAACTGTAGCAAAGCCCTTTTTCTATTTTTTCTTCCAATTGTTGTGGTGTCAACCTTGTAGGTTGTGGAATTCTAGGAGTAGCAACACTTCCATCTTTATAGATGTGAGTGGTAGGCTTCCTTGTCACCATAATTTTACATTCACTTTTTCTTGCCATCCTGAATGGCTTCTCTAATGAATAAGGTTCCCAAACACGAACTTCGTATTGGATGTCATCCTTTAAAGTCCCTATGAAGACATTAATCCTGTGTTCCTCTGGAATATAAGTTACCCTTATATTCAATTTTTGGAAGTCCTCAATGTGCTCCGCCATTGAACCATTTTGTTTGAGATTTATCAATTGGCTAAAGAAGGTGTTGCTCTTTGTATCCTCATAATGTGTTATCATTTCCTCCATAAAAATTTACCAAGTGACAATTTTTTTACGGGAGCAAAGCCATCGATACCATACAAATGTATTTTGTTCTAAATGTAAAGTTGCGATGTGTACCTTTTGTGTGTTTTTCACATTATTGAGATCAAAATATTGCTCCATCTGTAGTATCCATGTTACGGTATCCTTGCCATCAAACCTCCTCATATCCATCTTTGGAATATGGTGGTTCTTCAATCCAACATTAGAGTTTATGAAATCACAATTAACATGTATTTTATTCTCATCATGAGTTTCCTCTACTATCTTTTTTCCATTAGGAAACATTTCTTGTATCATTTTTTCCAAATCATTCTTCATGTTTTCGATGTTGTCTTTCATTTTTTCATCGATCTTAGCTTCCATGTCATCCATCTTAGCTCCCATGCCATCCATCTTAGCTTCCATGCCCACTTTCATGCCATCAATCTTAGCTTCCAAACCATTCATCTTAGCTTCCACGCCTTTCTTAAAACCATCCATCTTAGTTTCCATGCCTTTCTTCAAAACTTCCATTTCATTTTTTGTTGCTCTTTGCGATAGCGAAATTTGGTGCACTTTCTCTTGTAATTTTGATATCTCGTGTTGTGTTTCTTCGTTTTCATGAGTCATAGTAGAGACTTATGAAGGCTTAATTGGCGTTGAATTATTTTTAGGGGGCATTTTAGAACCCAATATTGATATCTATTCTTCAATATGCCCTTGGAATAAATTCAACTAATTTTTTTCAAACGAGACTTATGTAATTCGAAAAAAATACACAACTTTTTCTTTCTTTTGAGGAGATCGATATTGAAACTAAATTATCTTTGTGATTTCGGATCTTCAATATTTGAAATTTGGCCCTGTGGTAGCCCTCTAAATCTTCTTTCAAATGCCACAGGTTTGACCTGATTTGAATTATTCGAGGCAAAGTTATGTCCAATATCCCAAAATTACCTAATTATGGATTGGTTCAGTAGAGAAAACTTGTACAACTTGCCACGTGTCACTATTTGCTCCTTTGGCTCTGAAATTGATAGACAAGAAACTACAGTCTGGGTACTTCCAGCCACTTGTTACATAATTCCAATTTGATGCTTAGAGAGAGAGAGTTATGAATATTTTCCCATGATCACCTCTTTGAGATGAAATTCAGGAGCCTGAAAAAAGACCTAAATTCCACAGATCATATCTCTGAAAATGTTGTGAACCAAGCTCTAAAATTTTGTGACTATGTTCCTCTAGATTTTGGCTTTGTGCTCTAAAAATTTCATCTTCTGAATCTTCGTAGCAAAAACGCTATAGCAAAAATTCCATGATGACCTGTTTGGTGCAGCGAAACCCTAGAATCCAAACCTCTGATACCAAATGTTGTGAAACTAGCTCCAAAAAGAGAAGAAAAGAGATATCAACGCCTTAGAATTAAGCCACTTCGAGGATGAAACCTCCAATACATTACATGAATGAAAATTTTTTGGATGATACAAATGAAAAAACCCCCTTTCTATATATAGGGGTCCATGGGGCCACAATGTAATCCTAGTGGGACCACAATGTAATCCTAGTCGACCTAACAATAATAATTTAAGGGCACAATAATAACAATATGGGGGTTACAGGGGTACAACAATAACAATAAGGGGGTTACACTAACATCAATAAGGGGCTATACTAGTAATATAAAGACCTAACAATGTCCCAAGTAATGTACCTTTTTTCTGAAAGAAAATACACTTACTAAGCTTGCCATACAACTAATGCTCTCTTAAAAATCTCGAAACTGCTGCTAAGTGTTTTGCATGCTCTTCCTCATGATTATAATATATCAATATATCATCAATGAATACAATCATAAACTTGTCCAAATAAGGATGCAACACACTATTCATCAAACACATGAAATTAGTTAGAGCATTAGTTAAACCAAAAGTAACCACAACAAACTCATAATTCCCATACCTGGTTAAACAAGAATTCTTGTAAATTTCCTCTTCTTTGATGTGTATATGATGATATCTTGATCTTAAATCAATCTTGAAGAACACTTCTAATCCCTTCAACTGATCAAACCAGTACCCGATCCTCAAAAAGAGATACTTGTTCTTGACGGGTACCTTTTTTAGGTATATGTAATCAATACAAAAACTAAGAGTACCATTTTTCTTCTTCACAAACAATACTAGTGCACCCCAAGGCAACACACTTGGCCTAATGTATCCCTTGTCAAAAATTTCCTTAAACCAAGGAAAATTTTAAGAAAACCCCCAAATTTATATGTATAATAAATGGGTGAATCCCCAATGTATATAGAAAAATGTATAGGCTATTTTTTCATTAATATAATATACATATATAATTTTTTGGCGAATCTTTCGCTACATTATAAAATTTTCTTAAATATTGGCGAATTTTTCACCAGGTTATAAAGTATTGAAAATTATTGATTAATCTTCTAAAAAATTAGAAAATATTGTAAAATGTTAGTGATTCATTACCAATGTATAGAAACATATGTAATAATAAGAAAAATATTTATTTAAAAAATATGATATACAATTTTCCATGTTTTGGAAAAGAAAAATAACGGGTAATGTTGCTCTAGGTTCTTGTTATACACTATTGAAAATATTTTTTCATGTTTTTATTATGTTTTACCACAAATTTCTTATCACATCCCAAGGGGAAATTAATTGGAAAGGCACCCCTAAAGGCATGTGATGTTGAACCAAATAAATTTGTTTGCTCAAACTTGGTCTTTACGCATGTAGATAACCCTCCCATATTCTATGTAATTCATATTCTATAGGCTTCACACGAAAATAAGGTCTATGAATAGCTATATCAAAATCATGAATATTTACATAAAATTATTTTGTTTTCTTATACATCACTTTTCTAAAAGGTAGATACTTCTCTAATTCCTCAAGTTCAAATAAACCAACAACTTTAAAATATGGTGTTTCATAATAATATGTAGGTTTTTCACCTACTTTTGGATCATAACTATTGTAGTCGTTGTTGCAATTTATTCTACAATTAAAAACTCTAATAATGTTGACTTGGTAAAAAATTATTTCAAATCGCACAAAGTAAAAAATGAGAATGAATGGAAGATGAATATTCATTGAAACTTAATTTCCTACACAATGAAAAAAAAGGTAATAACACAAACTCATTAAAAATATACAATGGGTGAGTTAAAAAATCTAACACAAATATAAAAAATAGTCTATGCATGTTCATTACTTGGAATAATATGTCACAAAAAAATGATCATCAAGGGACTTTTCATTTCAATAATAATACTACACTAAACAATCTATCGTTCTTAACTAATTACATGTGATGTTTTTTTGTATTGGTATCAAAGTATAATTGCATTAGATGAATGCCCTTCTCATGATAATATGTCTTCTATGATGAACACATAGGATCCTAGTGCATAGACCATTTTTTTCTTCACTTAACTAAGCAGAGCTCATTTTCCTCTCTTAAGAAACAATAAATATTTTTAAAGAAAATATAAAATAAAATAGTAGATTCTAAAAGGTGAATATTATTTTGTGACACCACAACGTGAGAGAAAATAAAAATAAAATAAAATAAAACATATACTTCGTTAATCAAATATATAAAGAAAATAATAATAATTATGGAAAACATATTGAATGCCTAGATAATAAGTGAAGTCATATATTAATCCTAATACCATATCAGTCTCAAATGAACATGACAAAAAAACAAACAAAATACATTTTTACTCAATAAAGGCCTTTAACTTTAACCGAACCCCTTAAATCAATAAAATAATATGAAGCAAATCATGCCTTCACAAAAGGATCAATTAACATCAAATAAAAAGTAGAATAATTTAAGAGATCATAATTTTTAACCAAAATAAACAAAAAAAATTCTAACTTGGAAAAATGATCCAAATGCAACAAACAAACAAACCATTAAGAGTGACCAAAATATTAGAGCTACAAAAAAAAAGCTCATCTAATTGAAATGAACCCATTCTTACTTAGTAAAAGCCTCGTTAAAGTACTTATTTATCCTTTAATACAAGGACACTACCTATGTCAAAATATATATCCTCGCCTCATAAAATTATTTCTTCATTTTCTATCACATACAAGAAAGGAATAAAGTAATAGTTAATTATCAAGACATCAATCTTAAAAAACATTGTAGCAAGGAAATATGGATTCAATGTTACAATATAGAATAGAGAGTATAGAACATGTTATTACTTCAAATGCAATGTCAAATTGGCATATATTATTAGTAATGTTGTTGTGATAAATAATTTAGAACTTCCACCAAAAATAGAGGAACATCAAATTTAATCAAATAAAAGGAATCACCTCATTTGTACTATTCCATTCAATTTTTCTTACACAACCTATGGAACATGTATACAAAAATAAGTGTCCTTTGGGACTTCATATATATTGGAATAGATAAAATATTGTGGTATATCAATTTTCCACTTCTCAATTTCATCATCATTTGCTTCATTTTAAACACAATCTTTTCCACATGAACTGTAATTTTGATCCTCCAAAATATCATGTTCCATATAAATTTTATTAGAGAAGTTCGTTGTATTGTCTTTGCCCCTTCTATCACAATATGATCGCCAAAGAGCTAGTGCTTTTTCATATGGAAAATAGTTAATGTCATGCTTTGTTACATATAATTTTAGGCATATTTCCATATTTTTATTAAATTTGTTCCTCAAATTTGACTTCAAATATGATAGTGCACTAAACATCTTATCATCCTCTATTGATCACAAAATCATGATTTGACGCAAATATTCTAATTTGAAATATTATGATATGTTTTCTTGTAAGTATTAGCTAGCATCTAAAATATTCCATAATCTTGTTATAACACCATATTCTAGAGGATTCTCCAAAACATGAAATTGCTTCCACATTGTTTCAGCAAAGCGCATGGGTTGTTGAAACAATTTTGATGAATCCAAAATACCTTGAATTTAAAAAATAATAATTTAATAATTTAATCCATATTTTAATATTTTTTTGAAACCTCTAATTAGTTTATAAATATTTGTCTTCGTTGGCTTCTTAATAATTTATGCCTCAAATTTCTCCTAAGGTATATTTTATTCTTTATATTATTTAAAGATCTTTTCCATTCCTTGGAACCCATTTTCTTAATTCATGGTTAACTCCTTTCTGTTACCTTTATATTCTCTTTTAATTACTAAACCCAGTTCATATTTTTTTTTTCCTTGATTATGGGTGGAGCGTCCACTCGAAACATTGGACATTTCAAATATCGACACATATTTTATTCCAAAAAAAAATCTCAACGATGGTTGAAAATGTTGATGATGAAGTATCCTATGATAGAAAACCTTGTGAAAAGGATAAATATGATAGAATGATTGTCAAGAGGTTTATTAAGGGATCATCTAAGTTCCCACTAGACATCAAATGATCAATTAACATCAGGAATGTTGAAGGAAACTATCCAAATATAAAAATTAATCATGCCAATATATATGACTTGTAATGATTGGAGTAAGAATTCCTTTATACATACTTTATATATTCATTTATTTGTTTATGATTAAATGCATGTATGATAATGATACCTAGGTTGGATATGATGAATGAAGAATCTTTTGGTATGGAAATATTTGTATAATCCTTTTGATTCAACCACGAATTAGTATCTCATGATTGATTCACTTATAATGAGTGAATGGGTAACAAAATGATGTTATGAATTTGTATAACAGATGATAGTGAATTCCAATAGAGCGAATGTGTAAGGAAATATTGTTGATGGATATGGAAGGATATAGTACTACACAAATGTCCACTTGTCTCCCTGCTTATATTGCCATTGTAGACTATAACCTTCTGGAAAATAGTGAGGAGCACCTATAAAGGAGAGGATTCCTAAGGTAATATATAGTAGAGAAAGGAATTTCCTTGTAGTATGTTCGAGGTACATATGGGGGGTGACTAGATGATGTGTTGAGGTATTGGTTATACCTTCCAATTGATGATGGTGGAATAAATGATATAGAAATGTATGATTTTGAAATCAAGCGACTGGGATGGATTGAGTAGATGTGATCATGAGTATCGACACATCGGTTTATTGGAATAAATATTTAGTTTCATCTTGTAATGGTAGGTATGCTAAGTAAGACATGTAAATTGAAACATATTTCCATTTAATTGAGTATGATTAACAACTAAAAATGATTGAATTATTAGTTTGTTAATATTATTCTGAGAAAACCTCATGGATGGTAGTAAATATTGAAAGAAAGGATTATAGGCATAGATAATCACTTTTATTTGGTTCATTAAAAAATTTAGGTTGTAGGTGGAATGGTCTCAATTATGAAAATAAGTGTAATTCTGTAAGAAATATTAGGTACTACGCTAAGAGCCAAACACCATGAGAAGGAATCTCATACTTATGAAATTTATAAATTAGACTTGGAGTTTTTAAGTTGTATATATATATATATATATCTATATATATTGTAATTGTATGTGTATGATACATGATGGCTATTGAAGATGGAAAGCCTTGAAGGAAGGTCATTGTTATGACAAAGGAACCCTGTATTGTTATAACATGATATATATATATATATATATATATATATATATATATATGATTGAGAATATAGAGAAAAAAAATAAAATTCTTATTACATTATCTCATATATAAATAGATGTATATTGATAATAGTTTTTTTGGATTAATTATAAATATAAATTTAAATAAATTATACTTTCATTTTATTTTTTATAGTTATAAATAAGTGGATATTTTGAATCTCACTCAATGTATTTATTAAATTATATTATCAAAATTACAATCAAATAATTTACTCTAATATCAATTTTAAAATGAAAAAAACCTAATATCAATTTTAAAATAAGAAAAAACTGTTTTAAAACATTGCATGGTTATACAAATTTCTAGAAAAAAAAAAATTAAAAAATACAATAATTATCAATTTTAAAATAAGCAAAAAAATGTTTTAAAACATTTCATTGGTTATACAAGTTACTAGAATTTTTTTTTTTTGAAAGGAAAGTACATTTATACATGATTTTCTTACCACATACCCTCATTAATTAAAGAATTTATCATGAGTCCAATTTCAGATTCTTAATGTTGCCCCAAAAAAATAATTTAAAATCGTCCACTTCCCGCTCATATAGTTATTGAAACTTCTTATATATATATTGACTATATGATATAAGTCAATTGCAAGTTAATTTTGGTTGATTTGAGGTTTTTATTATCTTTCAGTAAGAAAATATAAATAAGTATGACACCTCGTTCCTTCCCTCCACCCATAGATGTCAAATCTCGAAGTTCGTCATACCAAAATTGGTCAGAATTTCTTAATACTGGATCTTCACATATTAGAAGTTCAGAGTGAAGAAATGAAGATAATGTATTGTCTCGTTGGAGACCAACCCAAAAGAATAAGAAGCTTCTAGAAGAATCCAACCCAAAAGCATAAGAAGCTTCTGGAAGAATCCAACCCAAAAGCATAAGAAGCTTCAGGAAGAATTATGCGCAAAATGTGTATGTACTAACCCTACTCCAGATGAGGTCACAGATATTGTGAGTTTACTCAAACCCTATAGAGATGTGGAAGAAAATAGTGTTTCTTATTGATTTCAAAACACTCATTATAGCAAGAGATGGAAAGAACAAAAAATTTCCATGCAGGAGTCTTCTCACTCTCTGTAGGGCCACCTTGCACCCCTTCAACCCCTGGTAAAATCTACATTGTTTGTTTATGTTTTTTAAATAATTTTAAATATTTTCCTAACAAATTCTTATTTTGTGGTGTTGTCTGTGTTCAGCCCAACCTGCAAAATTACTTGCGAGACTTCGATGAATATAGCTACAATTTTATCTTAAGTAAGTATATTATCGATTCCCAATTTCTATGATTTGGATATTAATAGGGAAATATTTTTTTAAATGCATAAGAAAGAGATCCAATTTGTTTTCAAAGGGATTTGAGCATAACTCATTTCAGGTTTCGAAATGTTCTCGAAATTTTGATGGATATGCACAAAGTTAAACAGTTAACCGTTAGCTTTGTTCATATCTATCGAATTACCAAAATATTGAGAAAAATACAATTAAAATGAAAAGCCAAGTCAAATAATTGGCTAGGCTAGTTCTTCCTTATTATATTTCCAAAATATTCAAGAAATGCAATGTGCCTTCAGTGTTAAAAGTTAAATCAAATATCTTCTTTTGTTACATACTTTTCCTCTTCAGCTGCCAAATATTACATTTACATCCAAATTCCTTCAGTTTTATTATTGATTTCAAACATATATGCACATGAATTTCCCCCATTCAGCAACTGATTTTCAAAATTTTCAAATACATTGTTCATATTCTAGCTTTCAAAGTTCTCAAATACGTTGTTCAAATTCTAATTTAAGTTACATTTTATTTAATGAGCAGGGACTACAATTTCAACAGAATATGAAAAGAGGGGAGAATTGCTCGAATTGTTCCCTCTACACCCAGATGGCAACTTAAGGCCACCAACGCTAAAAATAAAGGGACGTGATGGATAACTCACTCTTCGTACTGCAGATATTCAGATGGAAGGAAGGTGGTGAAGACTCAAATAATTAAAGCTATCTCATTTTTTCCTTATTAAGTGAATCTTTAGTATGCGGCTATTCAAATATTATGTATTGTCATAGATCTCTCCTATAACTGGACAACTTCATTACTGAATTTAGGCTTACGTTTGATTTTGTATTAACTTAGATCTCTTGTGTAACTAGACAACTTCGTTACTGATTTTATGCCTACGTTTGATCCTGCAGTAACTGGGAAGTTTTGTATGCAATATTGAAACGTTTGTCGAGTAATTATTTTAAATTTAAGAATGTGTCTGTATAAGACTGTCACTGGATTTGGAAGATTATTCCTTAAAAAGTCATGCTTGTTAATGTAATAACCTCTAAAATTATTAGTAACATACTTTTTGATGGTATTGGATGTTTTTTTATTGGAAGGACAATATGGCATTCCCTCCCATGTTGATTATCAAATTAGGTAGAAGTGGCCAAAACCTCAAATAGGGTTAGTTTTTTGAAACTCAATGTTCTTTTGTGATTGTATTATTATTTTTTTTATAAGAATAAGGTTATGTGTTAAAAGTATTAGATATTTTCCTTATAAATTTTAGTGGAATTGGTTAAAATATTTTATTTTATTTTTGAAATTTTTTTAGATAAATTTATGTGTTGGATTGAGGTTATATTTTATTTGAATTAAAAGTAACCCATGTGTTAATTTTGAACCCATAATTATTATTATTATTATTATTTTTTTATTTATGATAAAATCACTTTTTAGTTTTTGAGTAATTTTTTGGAATTGTAGAATTTAACTTTGTATGTATTTAAAGATACATTTCAAGAAATGAAAAATAGCTAGAATTGTATTTCATAATTTTCATAAAAAAAAATACATATGTAGAATCATCATTTCCTTACTTTCTAAGGAAATGTTTTCATAATTTTCATAAAAAAATAAAAATATAAAATAATTAGATATCATTTACTTACTTCTCAAGAAAATGTTTTCATACTTAATTAAAAGAAACTAAGAATCAAGTAAAAAAAATTTAATAACACCAGCTAGACTTAGTCCAAAATTTTGAAGGCTGTAAATTGTGAAGGTTTAAAATCCGTGGCTTCAGGGGTTAAATTTGACGGGTCCTCCTACCCATGATAGAACTTTTTTATGATGATCTCATTTTTAAACAACCCTTCATATCACTTTTAGCATTTCCTTTTACGAGTTTCATCTAAGTTAAAAGTAAAAAAAAAAAACACAACGTATACCTGTAAATATTGAAGCCAATGCAGTTAAACTTTGAAGAGATTAGGTGAAAAACAATGTGCCATTGCTAAAAATAAATTTCCAAAGTTTCATTTTTTATTAGATTTATTTTTTAGAAAATATAAAATTTTAGTTTAAATTTCAATAATATTTTGCTAAAATGATGTTGAACATGTTGATATTAGATATTGTCAATAAATGTATTAAAATGAAAGTAAAGGTCACTTGAACTTGCTGAAGTTAAGATGAATCCTTTCCTAGCGAAGAGTCTCCTAATCACGAGGCTCGGTTAAAGGAGGAGTCTTGTCTTGCATGAATTTCATGGAGGAAGGAAAATATTCCATGAAATCGAACATTTTGAGAAAATTACAAGAAGATTTTGTTAAAAAAATGTCTACCCTCGAGATATCAGAATTTGCCACACATTATAGTGTTGGAAAAATAGTCCAAGTGATTTTTAATTTGAAGCATTGATACAGAAAAATACTAAAAAATTCTCACTAAGATATAACTCACTTAGATAAAGAAAAAAAATATTTATATAAACATCATCTTCAAATTCACACAATCCATAATTTCAATTTCCCTATTATCTTTAAGTCTCTAGCTTAATGGGGAATTAAATTATTTACCCCTCCTAACAATATTTTAAAATAAAATGTATAACATAAAAAACATACCCACTTCTAAAGCCTCATCTAGGGATGTATAACATAAAAAAATACCCACTTCTGAAGCATCATCTAGGCTTACAAAATGTGACCAGTGTAAATCCATTTTAACTTTGGATCCACCAAACCTCAAAAGGGTTCAAATTTTTTTTTTTTTCACTCAGTGAAAATAGGTTTGCGTCACAAGCTATTTTATATCTCTCTCGGCTTGGTAGACTCCTAAGTTAACATGGATCTAGGTTGGTTTAATTTTACCCTTTAAATATGTTATGTTCCACATGAATTCCATGGGTAAATACCATGGGTTCTCATACCATGTGTCAATACCATGGGTAAATACCATGAAATTATTTTTATTTTAATGTTCTTATTTTTATTTTTCCCGGAGGGATTAAATCTCTTAAGATGAAAACCTCTTTAGAGTGAAAGGAGATTTGATCCAGTAGATTTAGAGTTAAGATGTATATAAGTTGTTTTAATTCCCCCTCTCCCTTAAAATAAGGTGGGCTAACCTCTAGGATTAATTTTTTTATAAAATAAATTTGAGGTGATTTGAAATATAAATTTAATTGTTTACCCTCTCCCTTAAAATAAGGTGGGCTAACCTCTAGACGATATTTTTTTATAAAATAAATTTGGGGCGATTTGAAATAATGAAATAATATACTATGATACAAAAAATTCACCCAATAAAAATTTAAAACCCTTTAATTTCGCCCATGGGTGAAAATTCGCCCCTAAAATTTTCTATGCCTTCAAGTGCAACTTAAATTCCACTAGCTCCATAGTGTGTATCGTGTAAGGTACCCTAGATGCTGGTACTGCTCCTGACATCAACTCAATATAAAATTCCACTTTGTTGTGAAGCGGTGACTCCATAATATCTGGTAGAAACACATCCTGAAATTGTTGCAAGACGAGATACCTCTTCAAGACTTATACATCCTAACCATCCTTACCTTTATCACTAGAAACATGCACTTCAAACAATACACTCCCTTTCTTGCAACTGTGCTTTTCCTGCATAGATTTAACTATTCTCACTAATGTAGGATTATTCTTACCATGCAAGATTCTATATTCTCCAATGTCACCCAAGCACTTAATAGCCTTTTCATAAAAATCCACCTTTGTCCTATGAAGGTACAACCAATCCATACCCAGAAGCATATTGTACAAAATCAATGGAAGCACATTCAGATGCCCAGATGTAGGTATACTATTCAAATCAAATGCAGAAGCTCTTAAACAATGATGAACGCTTTTCTTAGTACCTCTATCCAAATGTGCCAACCAAGACTCTAAATGCACTTCTTTTATAAAACCACACTTATCCACTAGGCTAGGATTAACATAAATATAATTAGATCCCAGGTCAATAAAAAATGAAACAACTTGATCACAGAGCTTACCTTCCATCTCAATATTAGATTCCTTGTGATCCACATGCTTGTTATCAAATGTTGCATAGATCTGAAGAATGTTATGTCCAACATCTCCAATTGTACGTGCCTCTTGAGAATTTTAGATTTGAGGCCTACCACCCTAATATGATGGGAAATCCTTCTTGATATGATCCTTGCCACATATCCAACACTACAATTGTCTCTTACCATCACCTATATTATGCTGCTCTCCAGGTTCCGACCCATGTCCCTTCTCAACTACATTAAAATTCTAGCAAGGAGAGTCATTCTCTTTCTCACCTACATCCTAAGGTCTTGTTCACTTTAGTGGTAATTTACTTTTAGTCTTGTCATTCCATTTCCATCCCTTCTTTGAATTGGTCTTACACTTTGATTTATCATCATAGTTCTTCAAATTTCCAATGACTTCTTCCAGAGATTGAGGCTCGTCATACTCAATTTGATCCTCAAGTGCTAATGGAAGTTCACTGATAAATCTCTGAAATTTGGTTTTATCATCCTTAATATATGAAACATACCTCAAAAACTCTAGGAACTTAGTTGTGTACTCCTCATCTGTCATCGATCCCATATTTAGCTCATAGAACTCCTTGGCCTTATTTTCATAGTGCCTCTGCTAAAATTACTTCTTCCTGAAGAGTCTCTTCAATTCATGCCAACTCAACTCCTTTGTCCTGATATCTCAGACACACTTCACATCTTCCCACTAGATGCCTGATTTCCCTTTGAGACAGAAAATAATTATCTTAGCCTTCATGTTCTCTGTGTAATCATGCATCTCAAAGAAATTTTTAATCCCAGGCAACCATGCCTCTGCATATTCAAGTTTCTTCAAATCTCCATCAAACGTAGGTGGCTTAGCTTTCTTAAAATAATCCAAAAAATATCCTTTGTCACTCCTCCTATAAGGATGATATCGATGATGACCATGATACCTGTTTGAACCATAACTAGAGTAAAACCCGTATCCATTGCCTCTCCTATTAGGTGTATCCAATGATCTTCCATATTTTATCGTGACATATCTATCTCACATGTTCCCACCATGAGACTAGCTACCATATGCCCCATTAGTCCTGCCCTCCTATCCATAATTGATCTGTGGTTTTACCTGTCTTTGAAAGTCTGACAAACTTTGAAGGATGGCTGCATTGACCTCTGCCTATTTCTCCTATGCCCTATAAATTATTTCCTGTGAATGAATTATCCTATCATTACCTGCTTTGCATTTTTGGATTTCTACCTTTATACTTCTCAAGGTGTCTTCTATGTCAGGAGAGTACCCATATCTTGGTTGCTTATCTAATCTGTAAGGAGAGTCTCGTGAATTGTAATCCACCATTTTTCTAGTCATATTTGATCCTCTTATTCCTACAAACATACCATTTAAAATAAACCAAATACAAACATAAATAACATACCTCAGTGAAGTTCAGGGGAGGCTATCTCATCTACAAAATCAGTCCAAATTAGCACGATACATGTATATACATAATCATATCAATATACCGACATCATGAATAATAACACCAATTGAATTCCATGACCTCGTGCACTGCAACCATAACCATGAAAATGCATGCATAACAACCATATAAACATTGAAATGCATGCATGCTTGACAAAAAAATCCCTCCCCATTTAGTCCAAGTATTTGAACCATGCTTTGATACCAATCCAGTATCAGATATCACCCAAAGAGAACGAAATCCGCTCTGATACCAATCTATAACACACTTCTCCCACATTTACTCACTTTCACCAGCCTACCAGGGTAAGCACGAGATGATGGATACTATGGCATGACTGAACCTCCTAAGTATAGTTAAGGAATTGGCGTTGATAAACTGAAACTTTATTGACCTTCATCAAGAGCTACAAGACACCTAAGATATGAACAACCACTCCCAGTGCCCAAACCCTCAGTTGGGATGCATTTTTTGTGACCTGGGCTCCAAAACACATGCATGACAAGGCCTCCATGTGGCTGCGGGCCTCCAACTACATACATAAGCCTACCAGGTAGCGGTTGTGACCTGAATTCATTAGTTTAGAGGGTGTAGTCCCATATATTGAGCCTAAATTCCAGGTCAGCCTCCATATCACTGCTAAGAACTCAATGAGACTTTCTAGATTAATAATTAACATCAAGAAAAATCCATTCATACAAAACTTTGATAAAAAACTTGAGCTAACCAGGCCTAACCATGACAGTCATTTTTCCAAAATATTGAGAACATGTAATCTATAGGTCATGAATTCATATAAGAACATAGAGGTCTGATACTTATCTGAGAATCATCAAGAAGGTATTATTTCTCCACATAATAAGTGTAATAACATTTGTTAGCTCATGCATTCAATTACCATTCATCAACTAATCAAAACATGTTAAGAGCCATAACTAGAGCTGGCTATGAAACCATGCTGATAACCAACATATAACCAAAATAATAACCATGATAGAACAACCATCAAATCCACCTAATAACAAGTAGAAGTACTCATGAAATACAAGAGGAAAAGAGATCTTATTAACGTAGGAAAAATCCAACCAAGTCAAGGACTTCAACGTACTGCTCGACCATGTATTGAGTTGAACCAAATATTTATTTCAACCAATCAACCACATGCCATATTCCAAGCATGAATGTGGTACTCAAGACAAAATAAACCAGGGCTTCCCAGAGATTAAACAACCTACACCCTCATGCTCCCACAATCCCACCAAAATCGGTCAAGAGATCACATATGAAAACCAATACATAAACAACCAGGGATTCTCAAAAATTAAACTACCTATACCCTCAAGTTTTACCACAATTCTGCCAAAATAGTTCAAGGGATTACTATTCCCAAAACAAAATTGGATGCCTTAGAATTTATTCACTAATACCTTGAGTAATTTTCTTATCTCCACCTTTAGGATTTACCGCAATCCCACCAAAGATGGTTAAGGGATTCCTAGGCCCTATGGGAATTTTCCTGAGACCACCTCACTCGGTTCCAAAACCATTTGAAAATCCAAGGCTCAACGAAATAAATAAACCCATCACACCATGGCTATTCAGAAATGGAAATAAAAGGATGGAACCACTATCACACCTGGGAAAACCCATGCCAGTGACAACAATAGAACCAAATACACACATGCATGTACCATACATTCACAAACCAACTAGGAAATTACACATGTAACCTGTTACCTGAAAGTATTCCCAATGAATCTGTTTGATCTAGCTTTTCCTTTCTTGTCCTATTATTTCCTTGTCCTTCCTTTCCTTCTGTTGGTTTCTTGCTTGCCTTCTCCTCTTGGTTTTCTTCTCTTTAAAACCAATTCCAAATCCAAATTGACAAAAATTTGTGTACTGATCCTCAACAGACTTTTTATTATTGAGACCTCTATTTTTCTTCAATTTCATTCTCATGAAAATGTGTGACCTTTCACCTTCCTTTTCCCCTATTTTTCTTTATTTTCATAAATAAAATGCCAATTAATTCATCTTTTCCTTTACTAATTTACTTATCCATAATAAACCAAATGAAAACCCACTAGGATGTTTTTCGCAACACTTGGCTTGAAATTAGTTTCTTATGGCTTTGGTATTATTTTGACTTTATTAACCTTATTACATGAACTTCTAACTCAGGTTTGTTACACCATTATATCATGTTGATTGAGGATTAAGGATATAATTGAGAAAGCAAGACAAGTGCTTAAATCAACCAATACTTGTCTTGAGGTCTATCCTTATGAACTCCACTCTTGCAATAGTTTATAACCACATCAGTTATTATGTGGTTTTCTTTCTTGATGAAAGTGGTCAATATCCAAGCTAGATACCATTTGTATTTAGTTCCTAGACTCCATGTCATCAATTATGTTCTTCCTTCTTTCTACATCAAGGGATGTTTTTGATAAATAGTTCAATATTTCAAACTCATAGAAAATGGTGATTTCATGTCAATAAAGGCTAAATTTTCTAAGGTGATATTATTCTTCCCACGAAATTTCAATTTCCATTAATTGATATGCTTGCCTCTAGTGAAAAAGTTTTCCTCCACAAGTTGGTTTCATGTTATGGTGCCAAGTGAAATTCTTGACCAAATTTACTACAATCATGGTTGCTTAAGCAAAATTTGGATTCACAAGTTAAAAAAAAAGGGTGCTTCCATATGTGATGTAATGAAAAAAATTCCATTAGATATATGGAATCAAAATTCAAATGCACCCAAAATAAGACAGTGACCATCATATTAGGGGAATTTTGAGGATTAAAATGGGCCCCCTAAGGAAAATAATAAAATAAGAGATATGAATTTAAAAAGAAAAGAAAAGAAATGAAACTATTTTTTTTTTGTATTTTTGGCTTATCTCCTTATAGGTTTTACTCAAATGTCAAGTGTAGACACTTGTTGGATGAAAAATTCAATTCTACTTCTAACGAATACCCACTCTACATACTTTTGATTGAAGTGGAGCACTTGTTGGATACTCATTTAATTAAAAGTATGCAAAGAGCAACGTAAACTTTGAAACAAGAACTATAAACTCAAAACTATAACTCTAGCAAAAAAAATCCAATAAAACGTGAAAAACAACCTAAAAACAAAAAATGTTGATGCTGGAATACTGGAATTTTGGAAAACCTTAAAATTTTGACAATTTTTCAACCATGACATTATGGAAAATTTTGTGACTAAAAAAAATTTAAAAATTAATACCTGAATGAAAGAGTCAATACTCAAGGAGTAGTTTCTTTTTTAAATGCTAAAAATATGATGAAATTAAAATCTTATCCTAGGACAACTTGACACATTGCAACAAAAAATTAAAATACGACCATAAAATTGACACACATTGTGGGCAAACTCGACCCATTGCAATGAAAACTTTAATATCAACCATGAAATTGACACATTGTGCGGGCAAACTCGATGTTTTACAACGAAAACTTAAAAATCAACAATCAAATTGACACATAATGGGATTGGGTTGCTAGTCAAGGATCGACACAAACCCTATATGGAAAAGTAAAATAAAATAAAATAATAAATAAATATATAAAAATGAAGAATATAAAAGAAAAAAAAATTAAAACATTGAAAAAAATATATAACAAAAATAACACAAAAAGTTTAAAAAATAACAATAACTAAACAAAAATATATATTAAAACATAAAAAAAATAAACATGACAATAAAGACCAATAAAATTATTGAGCAAAATAAAAGAAAACACACAAAATAAAAAAAATAATAAATTGATAGATAATTATATTAAATATTAAAAAATGGCAAAAAAATACAAATGTAAATACATATAAGAAAACGATAGGAAAAAAATCAGAAAATAAATAATGTAGTAAAAAAAAATAAAATCAAAACTAAAAAATAAACAAAACACAAAAATAAAAATAAAAACTATAAAAAATAAATAAAAATACAAAAAAATATTTACAAAACAAACATAATAAAAACTATAAAAAAATTAAAAAAAACCATTAAAATTAAATTAAAAACATAAAATAATTAAAAACAATATAACAAAAATTTTAAAAAAATTACAAAATAAAAGTTAAAAAATAAATTAAAATTAGTAGCAAAAAAAAAACATACTAAAAACAAAAATTAAAAAGTTTGAGAAAACAGAATAATAGTAAAAACATTATAATATAAATTAAACAAAAGAAATTAAAAACTTTAAAAAAACAGGCATTAAAAAAATAACCAAAAATATGTAATTGTAAATAATAAAAACATAATAAAATAATTAGAATCAATTAAAAATATTAATATATGTCAAATTTTAAAAAAACTAATGAAACACTTAGGCCGAAGGTTCCAAGATCACAAAGCCGATTCAACTGGGGCCCGCCACCCAGAGCCGCTTGGCCGCTGGGTTAAAGCAGGTGAAAGCCCTCCACGCGGCTCCCACAGCCGCCTAGCCTAGTGTTCGAGTGGCCCTGGGTAGTAGACCGACTCTCGGAGTCAACCCTGCTGCACATGGTCTCTCAGCCGCTGGGTTTGGCGACCGTGGGAGCCGCACGAGCATCTCCTATGACCGCCCAGCCCAGCGGCTCCCTTAACCGCCCATCCCAATGGCTTGCACAGATCCCATGACCACCCAACCCAAAAAAAAGGTGACCATGGACAACAGAACAGACTCCAAGAGTTGGCTTACTGCTCAGCCGCTGGGTTGGGTAGCCGTGGGAGCTGCTTGCGCGAATCCCACGGCCGCCCAGCCCAACAGTCGAGTGGCCATGGGCAACAGGCCTGACTTTGAAGTTGTCCCGCTGCTCAGCCACTAGGCTGGGTGGTGTGGGAGCTGCGCGCAGGGCTCCCATGACCGCCCAACCCAGGGTTGCTCCGTCGCTAGGCTAGAGTGGACTTAATTTTTTTTTTTTTGTTAATCAATATTTATTCAGTTTTTTTTATTATGTTTTTTTTTTTAATAAATAGTTAATTTTTTAATTTATTTTTTAACGATGTTCCTTTTTTTTAATTGTTTTTTTTCTTATGTTTTTAATTTTTATTATAATCCTTTTAATTTTAATTATGTTTTCTATTTTTTTAATTTCTTTTTATTATGTTTTTTATTTTTACTTTTAATCTGTTTTTTATTTTAACTTTTTAATTTTTATCATAATATTTTTAGTTTAATTTTAATCTTATTTTAATTTTTTTATGGCTTTTTTTTTATTATCTAAAATAGGTTCTATTTTTTATTTTTTTTTGGGTTATTCTTCTAATTTTTTTTTTTTATTATTATGTTTGTTTTGAAATATTTATTTTGTATTTTTATTTATCTTTTATAGTTTTTTAATTTTTTGTTTTGCTTTTTTTTTTTTAATATATAAATTAATTTTGCGTTTTTTACATTCTTTATGTTAAATTTGTTTTTTTTTCGTTTTCATATATGTTTTTATATTTGTGTTTATTTTTCCATATATTTATATTTGTTAATTTTTTTTGCCATGTTTTTATTTATTTTTTATGTTCTAATATATATATTATTATCTACTTTTTATTACTTTTTAAAATTTTTTGTGTTTTTATTTTTATTTTGGTCAATTTTTTTTTTTGGGTCATGTTTTTTTTTTTTTTTATGTTTTAATATATATTTTTATTTAATTATTATTATGTTTTAAACTTTGTGTCTTTTTTTTTTATAATTTTTTTTTCAATGTTTTAATTTTTGTTTTCTTTTATATTTTTCATTTTTATATATTTATTTATTATTTTGTTTTATTTTATTTTTCCCATAGGGTCTATGTCGACTAGGAACCCGATCCCATTATGTGTGAATTTGATTGTTGTTTTTTAAGTTTTCGTTGTAAAAGATCGAATCCCCTCCTGCACAATGTGTTAATTTCATGGTTGATATTAAAGTTTTCATTTCAATGTGTTGAGTTTGCCCACAGTGTGTGTCAATTTGATGGTTGTATTTTAAAATTTTATTTCAATATGGCAAGCTGTCTTAGGATAACATTTTAAAGTCATCATATTTTTAGCATTTGCAAAGAAAAAGAAAAAATAACTTGTTAGGAAAACTCTTAAAAAACTAATAACCGAGGAAGAAAAACACTAAGAGACGAGATAATTGAAAAATTGCTAAATAATCAACATTTTAAAAAAATGTGTATACTTGGACATAAGAACATTTGAAGTGTCAAAATTGTCTTTAAAAAAATAAATGTTGATGCTTTTCAAAATCTACATGAAAATCATCAACATTAAAAAAAAATATCAACACTTTATACAGTAGAAAATTGAAAATGTAAAAAATAAGCCCTCTAAAAATAGGGGTCGATATTGCATTAACACTTTTCAAAATTGCATGAAAATCACTAACATTTAAAAAAAACAATTATACTTGATACATAAGATAATTTAAAGTGTCAAAAATATGTTAAAAAAAAGTGTATTCTGGATGAGCACTTTTCGAAATCGGATTACTTTTTTGCTACCTCAAAAAAGCAGGAACTCATTTTAGTTCTCGTTTCAAAGTTTACATTGTTAAAGTGGATACTCCTTGAATGTGGAATAATACTTTTGATTGAAGTGGGGCACTCATTAGATACTAATTTATATAATGAGTAATAATTTGGGTAATAAGTTGATGTTTTCTTTAATATGATACCATTTTCTAATGCAAACTCATAAATTTTCTACGAAGAAAATAAGTTGCAATATCAGAAGAGACGTTAGAACGGCAAACATAGTTATAATGTTTTTCTTTAGGAATTGGATGACTTCCTGGTCGATGAATTGTATTAAAGGAACTACTTTTGTCCATCAAGTGGAATAATCTATCATTTTTAGGATGTATCAGAGTTTCTATGATGAATATGGGAAGATTTGTATAATAACATCTAGTTCCCACTATTGAAAAGGTTCCTCAATTGTTACTGGTAACATTGGGGTGACTCACTTCTGGCCTCGACTGACACATATTTGATAAGATGAGAACATATAGCCAAAAGCATGACCTTCATTGAATAAAGTGGGCCAATAATAGCCATCCCTCATTACTTTATGTGCAGTTGTATTTCCCGCATAATGTCCACCTGCCAGTCCATCGTTCAAATCTCTTAATACCTTCTCTATGTCTTGAGGATTTAGGCATCTTAGCAAGACACCATTGTGGTGCTTTCTAAAATCACTCCATGAAAAAGTTTATAAGGTAGATCTTTAGGGCAGATTTCCTTCCTTTTTTTTATTCCATAAATGTGCGGGTAAGGTGTCGTGCTCTAAGAATTGTTGTATATTCGAATACCATGGTGTTGTCGAGCTTGACTGAGGAACTTGTTCAAAGTTATACATCTCTATTTTTTTCTCCCATACCGAAAGTTATTGATAAAGGGCATCTCTTACTTATGTTGCTAGTTGACAAAGGCCATGACCCTTAATAGTATGAAATGGTTTAAACTCCAGATCATATTCTTGCAATTAGTTCATCCAATTTTTCCTCTTCTCACCCATCTCCTGTTGCAAAAAAAAATGTTTTGACCGTTTGATGAGCTTTAGGGGGGTAGGGCATGAAATTATTAATTGCCTTATATACAACATAAGATTTTTATCAACGAAACGGTAATTCAACTCTGACCCTTGTAAGCCAACACTCATGAAAGTAATATGTCATTCATTTCATTCAACATCTTTCTACATCAATACGACCGCAATAGATGGATCTGAGGCGAAAGTATAAAGAAGGAAATCCTTGCCATAATCAAGAGTGAACAATGCAAACGCATCAAAAATAATGTTTTTGATACGAGAAAAAGAACCCTTTTCCATTTTGTCCCATTTATAGATTGCATATTTCTTTATCATCTCTTGCAATGGTTTAACTATCTTAGCATAGTTAAAGATGAACTTGCACAGGAAATTAATCTTTCCTAAGAAATATTGCATAACGTTCTTATTTATTGGGAAAGGGATTTGAGCTATGGTTTTAACAATTTCTGGATAAAATTTGATTTCTCTCTTAGTGGTGATGTGTCCTAAGAGAGTGCCTTCTAACATATCGAAGATTCTTTTCTTGGGATTGATAGAAATCCCATATTTGCGACATTGCTTAAATATTTGTTTTATATGATGCACATGATCTGATCTTCTTTTAAATAGTACATTTAAATCATCCATATAAACTACCAAAATTTGGCCAATTAGGCCATAGAAAGTAATCTTGATCATTTTTTGAAATGTAGCTCCAAAATTAATAAGCCCAAATGGCATGCGCTTAAAGTCGAAAGTTCCCCACTTGGTTTTGAATGTGGTTTTGAGGCGGTCTGGTTCTACCACTAGCACCTGATTGTAACCAGAGAAACCATCTAGCAGCAAGAACATCTTAGACCCAAAAATTGTTTGGAGGATCTATTCTATAGATGGAACCTGATATTTGTATTTGTATGATGCCCTATTGAGGTTGAAAAAGTAGAAACATAACCTTATATCACCAGAAGTCTTCCAGAAAAGGACCAAATTTGAAACCCAAGTATAATGTCTGACCTTAAAAATGACCCATGCATGTTAGCATATTTCTTAATTCCTTTTGGAGTATAGTTTCTAGCATTGGAAGAAATTTCCTTAGCTTTTTTTGAAATGGTTTCACCCCTTATTTAATAGGAATGGTGTGATGGATAATACAAGTATCGTTTGTCTTTAAATCATCGTAAGTCCATGCAAAAAAATCAAGGTATCATTTGAAAAGGTGGATGAATTCTTTCCATTCTTGCGGTGAACGCAATGTATCGAGGTTTACATATTTCATATTGTCTTGAGTTCCATGGTTGACCTCTTCAAATGACATCTTTGAGATTTGAGCTTTGAGCTTTGATGTACACTCATTTCAGTATTTTCATGATGAAGTTCATCATATTCAGAGTCTCCTTTAAGTCTTAGGGTTTTCAAGGTCCATCAAATCACCATTTTTATGCATAACAGTCCAGACAGTAAGAGAGTGACAATAAACACATTTTATTATGAAATTTTGATTTGAAAATTTAATTTCAATTCAAGATGTAATTTTATGTTTCTTAATATGTAAGAAGTTCTCATGGTTCCAAGGTAGCTGCATACTCAAGGTTCCATCAGCAAAGTAAGTCAAAGTTCCAAAATTCATAGTGTTCCAAATCCAACAAAAGATCATATTCAAAGGATCAAGATAAAAAAATGAAGGGTGAATTGCAATGTTTAAGTTGAGTTTTAAACAGAAAATGTGGGTCCCATGCCTATTTTTGAAATTTAATCAAGTATAAGGGGCCATCAAAGACCAAGGAGACACTCATTTGCACCCTCATGCATTGAGCTCCCAGCTTCCCCAAGTCAAAAATAATTTTTTTAAGCAAGAAAGTCGAATTTTCTTGAATGTGTTACGCTCCTGCTTGAGGCGCTACGATTTTCACCGAGAGGAACTGCGTTCCTACTTCAGGCACTACGCTTTTGCCTGGGAGGCGTTGCACTCCTTCTTCATACATTGCGCTTTTTCCAACTTTCACCTAAAACCTCCAAATCTTCTTTGCAATTGGTCCAAGCATCAAATCAAGGTTTTCTTAATCAAATGCAAGTAAGTTACACCTCTCAAAGCCCTCCTTTCACTTCATAATTTCAAATTTATGGTGTAAACCCTCCTCACTCATAATTTCAAGTTTTGAGAAAAGAAACCCTAACTTTCACTCTTGCAAGCCAACATTGTTTTCCCTAGACCCTATTTTCCCTTTTCACACTTTAGAAAACACTCCCCCTACCCCTGCATCACCTTATCTCTCATTCCCAAGTCCCATTTCCTAAAACCATACCCCTAGGTTGCATTTTCCTACGTAGCCACACTATATCCATGTAATAAAAATTCCTACCCTATCTCCCTATGTATTTCTATCCCTCGCCACTTCCCTAAGCTCCCTAACTCCCTTCTCCACTTCCCTAAATTTTCCTACACTTGTCCCAACTCCCTAACCCTACTCCCTACTCCCTTTCCCTTCCCCTTTCCCCTAGGGTTTCAAAACAAAACATACATTATGGAGGAGGAAAGAGAGGAAAGGAAACACCAAAAAGGAGGGAGGTTTTGAGGCTTGATCCATCCAACACTAGAGAATTGTTGGCCTCACCCATGACAGAAAATTTCTTCAAACATGTGGGTTGTTTTGACTTATGTGAGATGGTCCAAAGAGTACAACATCACCTTGCTTTGACAGAGTTTTCATATCTAACATCCAGGACAACCAAGTGACCATTGCAGGGGTGACCTTCACCATCTCCAAAGATATTATTGTTGTAGCCACATGGATATCCAATGTGGGTGAAAAATGGTTTAAGGCCACAAATGTAAATGCCTAGCACTATGAACCATTTCTCAAGGCATGGTACAAAAATGACGAAAATAAAGTCTTTCCTTTTAGTCACCTACTTGATATATTTGCTCCCATGATGAAGATCATCATGCAATATCACTTGTGAGGGAATATTCTCCAAACTACACACCTATCACATCAGGTTTCTCATGCATTTCATTAAGATGAAATTGCTCAACATTCCTCACTATTTGTACATGAGTATTGATAAGATGTCCTACATAGTGCATAACAGAGAGTATGAACATCAAATGAACAACCTCTTCCATCAATCTCTAATAAAAATTATTATCCTTCATCATCTCAATCAGCTGAACATTGCATGGGCGACCTTCGTTGAGAATGATGTCTTCATTACTTCACCACCTCAGATTGCTAGACCAATTTCACCACCA
Organism: Pinus albicaulis; assembly: GCA_034641835.2. Classification (NCBI taxonomy): domain Eukaryota; kingdom Viridiplantae; phylum Streptophyta; class Pinopsida; order Pinales; family Pinaceae; genus Pinus; species Pinus albicaulis. The sequence continues at coordinate 1,173,687,355 of CM076580.1, forward strand.
ACATTAGTGTCTCAAAGACAAACATGGTCATCTAGCACGGTTGTAGTGAAGAAGACCAAAATGGAAAAAGAGGTCAAAACCTATTAGAGAGGGCCTAGGCAAGTGTTTTATCCACAGATTTTGAAAGGGTCCTTGCCTTCTTCATCAACAAATCAGGTATATCAGGATGAGTAGCAGTTGTTAATGAGGAGGAAGATCTTCATGAGGAAGAAAGAGAGTTTGACTTGGTGGACTTGGATGTCCAAAAAGATCAAGAAGCCTCAAACCTGATCATCAAAAAGAAAGATTCCAAAATCAAAGAGCTGTATGACAACTTGGACAGAGCAAGATACGCCATCTCCTTCCTTGAGCAAGATAACAAACAACTGAGTGACAAGCAAGTACTCTTGGAATTGGAGTTGTTGAAGGCTAAGAGGAAAAATACCAAAGGTAAATAAATAATGGCTGATGATGAATTTGACCTTGCTGATGAGTCTAACAATGATAATTCTCAAGCCACCAGGAAAATACCAAGAACAAGAGGTCTTAAGAGATCATTGGAGCAAGAAAGGCTTGAAGTAGAAAAACTCACATTTGAAGAAAGGATTGCAAAGGAAATTGAGGATGATAGAGAAATATGGCTAGATAGAGTGAACCTTCACCTTGAGAAGCTCCTTCAGAAGGTTAACAAGGATAAAGACATGCTCGGAAACATGGCAACATGTACAACACAAGAAATCAGATTTGCAACATCAAGAAAGTAGTTGAAGGAAAAACTTAAGGAAACCATATCCAAGAAAAAGGACAAGGGAAAACTTGACATACTTGCTGATGCATCCTTGATTTCTTGAGACACTTCATCAACACTTCATCTAACAATTTTGAAGGTTTTTGGGTAAGTTTTTGTAGTTTTGGGAATTTTTCCAAATTTTGACAGACTTTCAGAACAGTCCACTTGTCAAAAACGCAACACCTAGGGCATTGCGTTTTTTATAGGAGACTCAAAATGACAAATGGTCACCACCATTGGATTCATAAGGCCCTTTACATTAAATTTTGACTATTGGAACATCAAATTTGGACATTCTGATAGGGATAAATGGCCAAAAACATTTAAAAATTCACTTTTTGCCTCATTTTTCAGGCCAGGGCTGTGATTTTGACTAGTATTGGGAGTTTTCATTTTTGAGGGCCTTAGCTTCATAATTTTAATAACTTAAGGGATTTTTGGACACTATACAAGAGCATATTTCCAATGAGATATATTGGGCTCAATTTTTACTTTAGAAAGTACTCCAAAAGTGACCTTGAAGTTGGTGTTGCGCTTTTGTCAAGGGTGCTACGCTTTTTCCAGTTGCTTGATATTTTCAGAATTTTCCATATTTCTCAGTTTGGTCATGGAATTGATGAGTTTTACTGATGTAATTAATCCATGTAAATGTAATTAAGTCACTTTTAGTTACTAGAGGTAGATACATTGGATAAAAAAATATTTTTGGGACAAATGAATCAGTTTGACCAAGGTTAGGGATGAGTTTGTTGACCTCCCTAGTCTTTAGGTTTCCGGTTGAGAATTTTCGGGATCAACTCCACAAGTCAGGGATTCGACCCCTGAGGGTGGGGGAATTTTTTTTTGGTCTATATATTTCAACTCCTTTCTCATTTCAAGGGTTGGATGTTGTTGGATTGATCACTGAACACTTTTTGTAATTAGACTTTTGGCAAGCAATAACAGACTGAGTTGTAGTTATTTTGATGGAATTCTTGTGGTAAAATGATTTGAAATTTTTTCTTCTTATGTTTTTCAAATGTTTGAATGTATTTTGATTTCATATTCATTCCATTTCTGAATGTAATTGTTTCCTAAGTCTGAAAGACAAAATTCATTAAGCTTATGCTTTGTTTTGGAGGAATAGTTACAGTTTGTTTCATCTTCTTCTAGTAGAAAATAATTCATATCTCTTATGCTCTTTTCACAAACCATAGAAGTCTAAAACACTTAATCATATCATTTTGTGTTGAACTTCTTACCTACCATGCTCTGTTAGATCCCTGCAATTCTGATCATTGTTTGCCCTGACCTAGTTCCTTCCTTGACCTATTCACCATCCAGTGCCTCAAAATTAAATCAATCAAACCCCTGTGCTACTATACCTAGCCTCGTATCTCTTTTATGCATTCATATTGGCTGATATCCGTTGGAGATAGCCCTCTCTTGCCTAGTAGGCTAGCTACTTGGAAAAATATTGGTTTGTGGTTACATTTGCTGGTCTCTTCTCAGCCTCTGAGATCCTGTGGAGTGATAACATCTTGGCGACCATATTGGGGACGAAAGTGACATATCTTCCTTGGTTTTACTATTAGTTCTTTGAATTATTGACCTCTGGATTATAGGTCTAATATTTCATTGAGGCCGATTTGAAAAATTTGCAGAGAACCAAGTTGTTGAACAGTGAATATTATGGCTTCGAGGAGATACACTAGATCAAATCCTGATCCTCACCTAGCTAATCTAGTTGAAGATCTAGAGAGGCTTTTTCGGAAGCACATATATCAAGGTATAGAAATTCAGTCAAATCCTATTCCAATGGTAAGATCTTCTTCGCTACCTGCAAAGTTCTATCTCTCAAAGTCATACCTTTTGATTTAAAATTTGAGTTGTCTTTGTTTCGATCCAAGTCTGAAACATCACTGTCTGATATAGTCTTTGACCAATTAGGTATTTTTGAGGTAAAATCATTATCTGAGATAGATCTTAGTTCTTTAAAACTTGAAGAAAATTTACCCTTTGAAGAAACTAAGTCTGAATCAGACTTTGAAACTAAAATCCGGAGTCAATTCTATAGGCTTGAAATTTTAGCAAACCAAATTCAATACCAGTCAGAAAAATCCTTAATCCAACATCAACAAGAGTCGATACCCATCCTGACACAATCACAATCATTTTTTGGTTCTTCATCTACACCATTTACTTCATTACCTTTTCAGCATATTCATCCTATTGTCACTCTTGTATTTCACTCAGCAGGAATTATGGCTAGATTTTCACCCCTCATCTTACCAGGTCAACTCCATGCCTTACCACAAGTTTATGGCCAGAGACTCCCAATTTTTTATGAAAATTATCCAATCACTGCAAAATAGCACATAGTTAAAGTCACTGACTTTATTGATCTTGAAGAAGTAGATGAATACAATGCTAAAATGAGAATCATAGTTCAGAATTTTTCTGGAGAGGTTAAAACTTGGTTCAGATCATTAAATGCAAATGCTATAGCCACTTCAAATCAGCTAATATATTATTTCATAGCTCGATGGGAGGTAAATAAGAATCCATTACAAATCCTTTCTGAATACAACAATCTTAAAAGGGAACCAAATGAATCAGTACAAGATTTCACTGCCCAATTCATTAGAGCATACAATTCCATTCCCAATGAGATCAAACCTCATCTAGGGTTGGCCCTCTTACATTATCTGGATGGCTTTGATCCGGACAAGGCCTATCAATTACGAGAAAGGAATCCTGCTACATTATAAGACATGCATAAGAATGCAATCAGTGTAGAAGCTAATTTTTCCATTAAGAATTCAAAATGAAGGGTGAGAGGAGAGTAACTATCAAAGAAGAAGCATCCTCATCCTCTGATGTAAAAATGGTCACCTTTATAAGAACAGTAGAAAGGATGGTTGATAAGATTTCCATTACCAAAAGACAGCCAGAACCACAAGTTAGGAATCCTAACATTAGAGGACAACAACAACAGCTTCAATTTAGAATCAAGAAAAGATAACACAGGGCACCTAATGAACCAGCACAACCATAACAAATTCAGACACCCTTGTAGAAAAATTATGCTCAAGGAGCTGAGGAATAAGAAGAAGATCATATTTTTGAATAAAATCACTTTTTTACAGCTGATGGCCAGCCCATATTTTTGACAAGAAATGAAGAGTATGTTGAGAAGACAGATGTGCCAAAATATGAAGACTATATTCTATCCCAGGATCATCAGTTTGAGGTTGAATCTGGTGATTATCAGTGAGGTTACTTGAATGCCCTCAACTCACAACAAAGGCAGTACAAATTGAGGGGTAGATATGTCCCAATAACTCCCATTCAGAAGAGGGCATCTCAACAAAAGGATACTCAACTGAAACATAATTCTCAAGGTAATCAGAATAAAGGAAAAGATCCTGCAACCGTAAGTCAGAACAAGGTTAATCAACCATCTACAAGCTCATCGAGTAAGGAAAAGGATAGCCAAAATAAAGAAGCTACATCAAAGGATCATGCTGAAAAAAGAGACATTATTAAAGAGGTAGACAAATCCATCCCTTTCAGCTTAGAAACTAAAATTTCCAAATTGAAAGTGTCAATACGTTTAACTAAACTTGTCAATAACATTCAGTATAAGTCTCATGTAGCCAAACTGTTAAAAGTAGATCCTTCATTTGATATAATTAATGTCGAAGATGACCAACTTGAACTTATCTTTGGTCCAACAATAGATGGTCAGTTAGAGGATAATGAATTTCCCCCATTCTATTTGACTCTGAGAATCCACCAAAATATCCTTCAAAATTCCATGCTTGACTCTGGAGCTTCCCACAATTTGATTCTGAAAGCCATTATGGAGAAATTGGGCCTAGATATCACTCGTCCTTACCATGACTTGTATTTCTTTGATTTGGGTAGAGTCAGTTGTCTAGGTATTATTAAGGATTTAGTAGTTTCCCTTGAAAAAATTCCAACAAAGAATGTCTTGATGGATGTGGTGGTGGCTGATATACCACCATGGTTTGGTATGTTGTTGTCTAGATCTTGTGGAGCGAAATTAAGAGGAAATTTGTAACTAGACTTCTCTTATGCCACCATCCACGTTTTTGGGAAATTGAGAAAGTTGTACTGAGAAACGAAGATGAAGTAAATGATAACCAGCAAAGAGAAGCTTAATAATCATCCAATTAATTTTGTACATACAGATTTAGAATCATTTATTTTTTTCAATGATAGCGGCCTGAATGATGTAGATAGTCAGCTTGTAGAAGTAGAAGATATTCCAGAGATTTCTAATTGTATTAGAAAATTTTTAGATAAGGGAAAATATAATATGCCAAGTGCTTCAAAGAAATCATCAGATAAGGTAGAGAAAATTTCAGATAAGAATCAAGGAATGGCCCGGAAAGTTGAGACAAAATAGAAATCATAATTACAACACTTGGATGATGAAAATGGTTTATGGACCATAGATTTTGATGGTGCCTTTGGGAAAGATAGGGCAGGCATTGAAATTTGGATTCGCAACCCTCTTCATCAGCTTGGTAATATTCCTAAGAATGTTAGATTATGTTCACACAAATTGGCTTTTGATTGTTCTAATAATGAGGCAGAATATGAAGCATTGATCACCGATCTCAAGATATTGAAAAAGTTTGGCTCAAGAATAATTTTAGTATATGGCGACTCTGAACTTATGATAAAATAGGTAAAAGGGGAATATGAGTCCAATAATCCATGAATGAGAGCATACAAGAATGGAGTATTGGATATCTTAAAGATGTTTCCTGAACACACATTGTTAGTAGTTCCAAGAAGTCGGAATATCATGGTAGATTCACTTGCTACAACAACAATTAATTTCAATATCCCTACATTTTCCAATAGAAAAATTGAAATCCATGTTAAACATCAACCCACTGTTCCTAACAACTTACAGTATTAGCAAGTAATTTGGGATGATAAGAAGGTAAACAATTTTTGCATAATGAAGGAGAATTCGAGAATTATTTCATTGACGAAGTCTATGACAATGATGATCAGGTCATTGAAGCTATCTAGGTCGATATTTTACCGTTGAATGATAATAATATTCCAAGAGGTCTCATACCTTTGGAAGAATTGTTTGATCGATATGATTTGGCTTGGAAGCCAACATTGGTTCCTACAGAAAATGGTGTGGAGGATGTAAACATTAGAAAAACGGACAAGCCTAAGATGTTCAAATTGTCCAAGTCTTTATCCCATGAGGTAAAGGAGAAGTCCATTGATTTACTTTCTAATTTTTTTTGATGTTTGCGCTTGGGATTATGCATAATTAAAGGTTTATGATAAGGATATCATACAACACACCATTGCAATTAAGCCCGATCAAAATCCCTTTTGGAAAAATCTAAGAAGGATCAACTCGAGGTTACTACCATCCATAGAAAAAGAAGTGAAAAGGCTCTACAAATCAGGTATCATTGTTCTTATTAGGTTTTCTGCTTGGATATCTAATCTAGTCCTAGTAAGAAAGAAGACTAGTGAAATAAGGCTTTGCATAGATTTTAGAAATTTAAACAAGGTGTCTCTTAAAGATAATTACCCCCTTCTCAAAATGAATCACATATTATAGAGAGTGCTTGGGGCTTCCTGAATGTCTTTGCTTGATGGATATTTAGGATACGAATAGATTTTAGTGCATGAGAAGGATTAGGAAAAAACTGCCTTCGCTATACCTTGGGGTACATTCAAATATGCAAAGATGCCATTTGGACTAAAGAATACAGGGGATACCTTTCAACGAGCGATGGATATAGCCTTTATAGATGAGAAAGATGTTTTCCTAGTGGTATATTTAGATGATTTGATAATTTTCTCCCATTCCGATGATGAACACTTGTATCACTTAAGGATTGTTTTTAAAAAATGTAGGAAATTTGGAATCTATCTTAATCCAAAAAAGAGCCCTTTTTCCATGGAGAAGGGAAAAATTCTTGGTCATATCATCTCTAAGGATGGAATCTGGAATGACCCTTCTCAGGTTGAGGCAATTCAGCAAATTGACTTTCCACGAAGCAAGAAATAAATTCAGCCTTTCAATGGTAAGATGAATTTCTTACGCAAATTTATTCCAAATTTGGCTGAGCACCTTCGATAAATGACCAACATGTTGAAAAAATAGAATAAAGTAAAGTGGTATGAGGATGCCAATAATTCCTTTAACTCAGTAAAGTTTTCCTTAACCACAACCCATGTTTTAATCAACCTAGATTATTCAATTGAATTTATCATTTTCTCATTTTCCTCTGAGCATACATTGGCCACAGAATTGATGCAGAAAAAGGATAAGACTGAGAAGCCCATAGAATTTTTCAGTCAAACCATCAGGGATGTATCTCTTTGGTAAAATATCATAGATAAACAGGCTTTGTCTTTGGTAAAAGCATTGAATAATTTCCATGTTTATATTTTACATTCGCATATTCTGCCTTATGTCCCCAATGCGACAATAAAATATGTTCTTATGTAGATAGATCCGAAAGGTAGAAGAGGAAAATGGATAGCAACAATATTATAATAGGACCTCGAGATCAATCCCACAAAGCCTATCGAAGGTCAAGGTATAGCAAAGCTTATGGCCGAGGCAAATTTTCATGTTCTAGACATCAACCTTATTTCACCATTGTCCCATGAAGAAAAGGATGTTACTCTTATACATGTATCTGATATGTTTCTTTCGTCTCCTTGGTATTTTGATATCATATATGTTATTTAGAATTTGAACCTTCCTCCAGGCATGAATAATAGTAAGGGTAGGTCTTTAAAGTAGAAATCTTCCAAATACTTCATTTTGGACAATGCTCTTTATTGGAAATATCCATGAGGTATTTTGCTGAATTATTTAGTTGAAAATGAAGCCCAAGAATTTATGAATGATTTTCATAGAGGAGACTGTGGGGGTCATTTGTTCTGGAAGACCATGAATAATAAAGTGTTGAGAGAGGGATACTACTAGCCAACTCTTTTTGCAAACTTGTAAAAAATAGTGATGAGTTTCCACGAGTGTCAAATGTTTCAAGGTAAAATAAAACTTCTTCCTTTACCTTTGCAACCTTTTTCAATACATGCACCTTTTCAGCAATGGGGACTTGACTTCATCAAAGAGATTCACCCTACATCATCTACACAGCACAAATGTATATCAACAGCCACCGAATACTTCACCAAATGGGTCAAGGCGATCCCAACAAGGCAAGCAACAGAACTAGTAATTATTCAATTTTTGGAGACTAACATATTTTCTTGTTTTGGTTGTCCTCATAAGATTATTACTGAAAATGTGACAGCATTCAAATCAAAAAGGATGGTTGAGTTTTGCGAAAAATATAACATCAAGTTGGGGCACTCAACCACCTATTATCCACAAAGTAATGGATTAGAAGAATCCTCTAATAAGTCTTTGATTAATATCATAAAGAATATGCTAGAGGCCAATAAGAAGAACTGGCACAAAAAGCTTGTAAATGCCTTGTGGGAAGAAAAGGTGAGTAGTAAGAAATCTATAGGAATGTCCCCTTTCAGTTATTTTATGGTGTAGACATTGTTTTTCCTACATCAGTTGCAGTTTCGGTCATGAAATTGTTGCAAGAAGATGGGAGTGAGGAGAATGATGTACAACATCAAATAAATAAGATGATTCACCTTTAACAGAAAAGAGATGAGGTATTTCAGAACACCTTCAAATCCATTGTAAATATTAATTTAACTTTATGAAAAGTGTGAAGTATATAATCAATGAATCTTAGAGCCCGAGGTGAAGGCCATAAAGTTTCATTGGTTTTCTGTTGTTTTTAAAAGTTTTCAATCATTTTTTATTCAGTTTTTGAGTTAGTTTTGAGTAAGTTTTGAGTCATTTTTCAAAAAAAATTCAGTCAAGTATTGAGTTAGTTTATTATTCCAAGTTTTCAATATTCAGTTTTGTTTTTAGGCTTTTGACTCCATGCCCAATGGATAGGATTCTTGGTCTATGGTGTTCTTGACACCTCCAAGGAGCTGTCATCCCCAAGTTGGAGCCACTGTTAGTGTCAGTTTTTACATCTTGCCACCAATGATCAAAAAATATCTTTTCATATCATAGTAGGGTCTCGTTCTGAAATTTTTGTCATTGCATTAGGTCCTCATGCAAAAATTTGGTCATTGTAGGTAGCCCAAGGTAAAACCTCACTCTTTTCAAAAATTTCATTACTTGCTGGCTCATTTCACCACTTTGTTGAGTGTACATCACTCATGAGTTTTCATAATCATTTCAGTCTTTTCATCATGAAGTTCATTCAGTCAGAGTCACCATTAGCGTTTAGGGTTTTCAAGGTCCATCAAATCACCATTTGCATGCATAAAAGTCCAACAAGTAAGAGAGTGACAATAAACACATTTTATTATGAAAGTTTTATTTGTAAATTTAATTTCAATTCAATATGTAATTTTATGCTTCTTAATATGTAATAATTTCTCATGGTTACAAGGTAGTTGCATACTCAAGGTTCCATTAGCCAAGTAAGTCAAAGTTCCAAAAGTCATAGTGTCCCAAATCCACCAAAAGATCAAATTCAAAGGATCAAGTTAAAAAAATGAAAGGTGAATTGAAATGTTTAAGTTGAGTTTGAAAAGGAAAATGTGGGTCCCATGCCTATTTTTGAAATCTCATCAAGTATAAAGGGCCATCAAAGACCAAGAAGACACTCATTTTCATCCTCATGCATTGAGCTCTCAACCTCCCTAAGTCAAAAATCAAATTTTCAGCAAGAAAGTTGAATTTCCTTGAAGGCATTGCGCTCTTGCTTGAGGCACTGCGCTTTTGACCGAGAGGTGTTGTAATCTTGCTTCATGCATTGTGCTTTTTCCTGGGAGGCATTGCACTCCTACTTCATGTATTTCTCTTTTGTCAAATTTCAACTACAGCCTCCAAATCTTCTTTGCAAGTGGTCCAAGCACCAAATTAGGGGTTTCTCAATCAAATGAAAGTAAGTTACACCTCTGAAAGCCCTCCTTTCACTTCACAATTTAAAATTTATGGTGTAAATCCTCCTCACTCATCATTTCAAGTTTTGAGCAAAGAAAACCTAGCTTTCACTCTTGCAAGCCAAATTTTTTTTCCCTAGACCCTATTTTCCCTTTCCACACTTCATAAAACACTCCCCCTACCCCTACATCACCTTATCTCTCATTCCCAAGTCCCATTTCCTAAAACCCTAACCCTAGGCTGCATTTTCCTAGGTAGCCACACTATATCCCTATAATCAAAATTCCTACCCTATCTCCCTAAGTTTTCTATCCCCCACCACTTCCCTAAGCTCCCTAACTCCCTTCCCCACTTCCCTAAGCTCCCTAAATCCCTTCCCTACTTCCCTAAATTTTCCTACACTTATCCCAACTCCCTAAACCTACTTCCTACTCCCTTTCCCTTCCCCTTTCCCCTAGGGTTTCAAAACAAAACATACATTATGGAGGAAGAAAGAGAGGAAAGGAGACACCAAAAAGGAGGGACTATTTTGAGGCTTGAGCAATCCATTACTATAGAATTTTTGGCCTCACCCATGACATTCAATTGCTTCAAACATGTGCATTGTTTTGACTTCTGTAAGATGGTCCAAAGAGTACAACATGACCCTGCTTTGACCATGTTTTTCATCTCTAATCACAAAGACAACCAAGTGACCATTGCAGAGGTGACCTTCACCATCTCCACAGATATTATTTTTGCAGCGACAAGGATACCCAATGTAGGTGAAAAATGATTTAAGGCCACAGATGTAGATGCCCAACATTATGAACCATTTCTCAAGGCATGATACAAAAATGACAAAAAGAAGATCTTTCCTTTTAGTCACCTACTTGATAGATTTTCTCCCATGATGAAGATAATCATGAAATATCTCACTTATGAGGGAAGATTCTCCAAACTATACACCTATCACATCAGGTTGCTCATGCATTTCACTAGGGTGAAATTGCTCAACATCCCTCACTATTTGTATAGGAGTAATTATAAAATGTCCTACATAGTGTAGAACAGAGAGTATGAACGTTAGATGAACAACCTCTTCCATCACTCTCTAATCAAAATAATTTTCCTTCATCATCTCAATCAGCTGAAAATTTCATGAGAGACCTTCATTGACAATGATGTCTTCATTACTTCACCACTTCAACCCGCTAGACCAATTCCACCACCAGCATCAGTGTCTCAAAGACAAACAAGGTCATCTAGTAGGGTTATAGTGAAGAAGACCAAAATGGACAAATAGGTCAAAACCTATCTGAGAGGGTCGAGGCAAGTGTTTTCTCCATAGATTGTGAAAGGGAGATTGCCTTCTTCACCAACAAAGAAGGTACATTAGGATGAGAATCAAGATGATGTAGTTGTTCATGAGGAGGAAGATCTTCATGAGGAAGAAAGAGAGTTTGATTTGGTGGAATTGGATGTGAAAAATGATCATGAAGCCTCAAACCTGATCATCAAAGAGAAAGATTCAAAAATCAACGAGTTGCAGGACAACTTGGATAGAGAAAGATATGTCATCTCCTTCTTGGAGAATGAGAACAAACAGCTGAGTGACAAGCAAGTAATCTTGGAATTGGAGATGTTGAAGGCTAAGAGGAAAAATACCAAAGCTAAAGAAGTGATGGTTGATGATGACTTTGACCTTCCTGATGAGTCTGACCATGATAATGCTCAAGCCACCAAGAAAATACCAAGAACAAGAGGTCTTAAGAGATAATTGGAGCAAAAAAGGCTTGAAGCATAAAAACTCACATTTGAAGAAAGGATTGTAAAGGAAATTGAGCATGATAGAGAAATATGGATAGATAAAGTGAACCTTCACCTTGAGGAGCTCCTTCGAAAGCCTAACAAGGATAAAGACATGCTCAGAAACATGGCCAACAGGTACAAACAAGAAATCATATTTGCAACATCAAGATCAAGTAGTTGAAAGACAAACTGAAGGAAACCCTAGCCAAGAAAAAGGACAAGGGAAATCTTGACATACTTGCTGATGCATCCTTGATTTCTTGAGACACTTCATCTACTAATTTGAAGTTTTTCGGTTAATGTTTTGCAGTTTTGGGCATTTTTCCAAATTTTGACAGACTTTCAGCACAATCCACGTGTCAAAAATGTAGTGCCTATGGCATTGTGCTTTTTATAAGAGCCTCCAAATGAAAAAAGGTCACCACCATTACATTTAGAAGGCCCTCTACATAAAGTTTTTACTATCGGAATATCAAATTTAGACATTCTGATAGGGAGAAATGGCCAAAAACATTCAAAAAATCACCTTTTTGCCTCATCTTTAAGGCTGGCACTGCGCTTTTGACCAATCTTGAGAGATTTCATTTTGGAGGGCCTTAACTTCCTTATTTTCATAACTTAAGGGAATTTTTGGAAACTAGACAGGAGAATCTTTCCAATGAGCTATCTTGGGCTCAATTTGGGCTTCATCAAGTCCTCCAAAAGTGACCTTGAAGTTGGCGATGCGCTTTTGTCAAGGGCACCGTTCTTTTGCCAATGGCATTGTGCTTTTGCGAGTTGCCTGATATTTTCATAATTTTCCAAATTTCTCAGTTTTGTAATGGAATTGTTGAATTTTACTCATGTAATTAATCCATGTAAATGTAATTAAGTCACTTAGTTACTAGAGATAGATACATTGGATAAAAATGTATTTTTGGGACAAATGAATTAGTTTCACCAACGTTAGGGATGACTTTGTTGACCTCCTGTTGAGGCCTTGGAATTCCACTACCAAAACATGGGGGAAAACCACCCAGTCCGGACCTTAAAGCAGATCCTTTTATGTTTGGTGTAGTGGCTCCGACTAGGGATAATGGGACCAGTTTCCCAATAAGGATGATTTTGGGGGTGTTTTGATTATACAACATGCAATGGAAAATGATTCTAATCTATCATATTAATTTATCTAAACTATTTATTCTATTATATGCTTGGGGTGTTTCTTCCTTTATGCGATCTAAAGAGATATCCTTCAACTATTAGTAATTTAAATCATTTAACAGTTGAAAGAGATGAAAATTATGTAAGATGATTCTTCTAACAAAGTAGTTTGACTAGAAGAATTGTGAAAAATATATCGCATTCATATGTGTGATTATATATTTAATAAGAAATCACAGAAAAATATTAGAACAGAAGTGCATGTAACATTCATCTATAATAATGTTTCAAATATATAATGCAATAAAAGGATGATTGTCAATCTATAAATCAAGACTTAATACAAGTGAATATAAGTACCATATGTACGGAGTTCTACTCACATAAACTGACAGTAATTGATCTTCTTCTCTTCACTTACAAGCAATTTAAAGAGTACAATAGTGCAACATCAGTTAAACAACTTTAATTGTCAAAATATAAGAGATGTGTTCCATTAATTCATCAAAGCATTCACAAAATTACAATAGTGCATTATTTGCAAATTTTTTTGACAAACTTCTAGACCCTTCTCTAAATGCATGAGAAGGGTTTAAATACTAAACTAAATATGCTCTAAATATATTATTACAAAAATATAGAAGAGGTTTCAAAAAACCATCCTCGTAAGACTAACTTAAACTACAATCTAGGAAAATAAAGTAACAATATGATTTATGAATTATGCCTGGTTTGATTTGATCATTGTATTTAATAAACATTCAGCATGGTTTCTGCATGAATTGGTTTCAACCTTGATCTGACTCGTCCCTTGAATATTGCGAATATTGCATCGGAGATTGTCGTCGGCACCTTCTTGTTGGATCCGTTAAACACTGTAGGATCTGGTATTGATGATAAGGTTTGATCAGAAAATTCCAATAATTTTCTTGATCAAACATATTTACCTTTTTAATTATTTCATCTCCATTTTTTCCTTTTTCTTCCACCTGCTTCTTCTAGCTGCTGACTTATGAGAACACTCTTACATGTACTCTTTTGATAAGTTTCGTTTTTTACCAATCGTTTCATACGTATTTAGTACTTTCGATAATCTTCGACAGCTTATTGCCATTTTCCCCGCATTTGCTTATTTATGCTTCCCTCTATTCCGAATAAGATCTCCTGCGGAACTTATTCACTCCTCGCAATAGCCTCCTGTTTGAGTTCTGATGTCTTTGCCATCACTCTTGCTCGTTGATTTTCTCGAGCTTCCTCACATTCAAGTTTCCTGATGGCTACTTGTTTGGACGAAATATTTTATTTGAGTCATGAGTCAATAATATAAGCTTGATGGAAAAATACTTCCCGTTGTTTCTTTAACTTAGCATTTACATCCAATGCTTCTTTTATAAATTTCTCTAATTGCAGTTGGCTTTGTAACTTGGTCATTTTTGCTTCCAGTTGTGCTCGTTTCTCATTGATTTCTGCTTGATGCTGCAATTTAAGACTCTCAGAATCTTTTTCAAATTGGGCCATCTTTGCTTTCATTTTCTCACTCGAGTTGGATTTTTCTTCATCTAACAACTTCTCTAGTTTCGTATTCTGAGTCTATCTTCCTCTCGATTTAGCAACACTACCCTCTTAGGCTTATCAATAGTAGCAGGCATGCCCCTAAAATTGCAGACAATTTATTAAATGTTTAAAGTGACTGGCCTATGGATTCCATAAAACATCTACTGATTCATTTGTAAGATCTAAGAATGTATTCTCATTTTTTCTATTTTTTCTTCTCTTGAATAGAGCCTTATGACTAGGACTATAGAAGATATCCACCGAAGGAATTTCCTCAACTTGTAACACTATAAGTTTTGTAGGATAAGCCAGAATGATCTCTCGATCATGAGTTTCTAGAACTTGTTGTAGTGGAAAAACAGTTTCCACTAACTTCTGGGAATGTTCAGGTGTCTAAAAACTAGTAGCTTGATCAGTACTGGGATTGGTTTTAGGAGGTTATTATTGCTTCAAAAAGCTCATCCCATTCACTGCAAAATTCTTTGGTTGGGACTTTTAAATTTGATCAAGTATATCTTGACTATGTTGAACTTCTTGAGAATTTGACTTTGGTCCATTACTTTCTCTTTTCTCCTACATCTCTATCTCTTGTATTACTTGATCAATTGTCTTTTAAGGCTATCCTTTCTATTTTTTGGATTCATTTTTAGAATGATGTTTGAATTGTGAGATTGATGCTCGATTGACCCAACTCATCCTCGGACATGTATTTGCTTCATTATCCAAGCTAAGACTTGGAATAGGTATATTGCCATATTCAATATTTAACAAGTTAAGAGAATTCTCTCCGGTATCTTGTTATCATATGTTTGGAAGGCTTCGAATCATCTTGGTTGAGTTATTTTGGATGCAAAATTAACTATGTCTGAAAAAATTTCTGCAGCAGAAAGAGATCATCAAATCCCCAAATATTTCTTTCCAAAAGGCTTCATTTTTAGCTCAATGGTGTAGTTTTCAATTACATCATTGGATCATATGGCCATTTTGACATTCTTTGTAGAAATTGATAAATTATTTTAAAAACTTCCTTGTAGGCATGGTCGATATCAAAAAGTGCAAAATTACAACCTTTGTAAAGGAAAATTAGGCAGAACAACCTTCTTAGCATCTTTAAACTATTTAGAAATACCATTAACAAGGTAGCGAGGATATATCTTTGCAATTAACTTATCGGGAACATAATGGTAGGATGTGGGGAAGCATAACTCCCAAATAATCGAAATATATAAAACTCTCCTCTACAAACCATCTAGCCACGAAAGAATATGTGAGAAGGCTTCTTTGGAAACCACTAGGGGATTTCTCATTGAATATCATGTTGTACGGTGCATAGGTAACATGACTCTATGGAAAATTTTATAAAAATGCGGATGGAAGTATGATTCCCAAAGGGCTACGTGGTAAATTTGGATTGGGGTAGGGTCTTGGTAGTCCACATTTCCATCCCATGGTAGGAAAACTAGAAGAAAAGAAGATTGCGTCCATGACATAGACACTCATATAAAAGGGAGGTATTTCTCTAGATGAAACACTCCTCTTATTCCTATACTCCATGATGTGTTTGGATAAATTATCATATAGGATATTTTCCCAATTAGAATTAAATAATTGAGTTGTGTCGATCAGTAGGACCAATCTACGAAAACCTAGTGGTATCAAGTTTTGCATATAATCTACACAACATACCGAGCGGCATAACAATACGAGGAGTAAGGAAGTTGGGCAAATGGATACGTACCAAGTTTATCTTGTTTCAACTTTCCTTGGTCTTCCTTCCATTCTTTTATGAATTTTTAGATAAGGATTGTTTGCTCTAAAGCTTGGACAAAAGCTTTGTCATGGATTTTGTGGGCCTAGTAAGTGGTACATTGCTTTTGATAAATGCCTTGTGAAAGAACCAATATTTTCTCCCGCAGATGTAAAAGTTCTATCTTCTATGTTTAAGTGAGTGATTACCCACTTAACCATGTCTTTGTAAGGAGAATTTTTTTCCCTTACTGACTACCTTAGGATGAATGAACATGCGGCGTCAAAATCGGTCGAATTACGAAGAAACGGATAAGTTTTGTTGAAGAAAACATACATTACTATTAGTTTTTCATTTTTGAAAAAGCGATACATCATCCCATGAAAAAGCACATTTGCATTCTTTGTTGCGGGTGGTGGCATGCAGAAAATAGGGAGACTTGTGCGGAGTCTTAACCCCATTAGACGGTGTTTGAGCAATCTCTTTGCCTTTCTTTTTCATTTCAATATTCCTCACTTTGTTAAGTGGTTTCCTTGTTCAAGTAAATAGAGGGAACATTAAAAGTATAAACAGAGAAACCGTCTGTCGTTTATATCAAACATGAATGAATAGATATGAATCTGTCTAAAACCTTTATTTCTATTAAATACTATTAATCAACGATAATCATTTATAAATAAACTCTCTTACACCTTCACGAAAATAGCTATCAATGAATTTATGACATTGGATCTCATATTTTGGTTTGATATGACATAATTCATTTCACATGCTTGAGTAAATGTCATTCATTAACATATCAAACTTATATCTTTTATCGCTTACAATGTTACTCATAAATTCTGCAAAATGTGATGCTGTGCAAAATCACATTTCAACTCTTATGTGGTAAATGAATTTATTTTGGTTAAGTCCGCCGAAATTTGAAGTGTACATTCAAGAAGTCAAGCGGGCTGCGCTTTATGGGACTTTAGAGCTATATGTTTATTGCTTTGTTGGATCTTTGGAGTGTAACGTAATCGCAACATAATGAATTGATTTATAATTTTAGTTGTTTAAATGAGGTGCGATGTGATAAAAAAATAGGTGATTGAAGCATTTTCAAGTTTTTAATATAACTTCGAAAAAGGCTTAGCGCATTTCATAACCCACATGACTTTGTGGGTTTCAAGTCTTTTGGGTTATAAGTTATACGGAGTGTACGATGCGCACTAAAGAATAAGCGGAAAAGCACAAAGAAACTTTGTTCCTAAAGTTTTTACTTAAAACTAAAAATAAATGAAAATGGATTTCCTAATTATTTATAAAGGGTCCCCATTTATTCAAATAAATGGGGGAGTGTTGTCTCTTACAACACCTCCCTAGTCTTTGGGTTTCCGGTTGAGGAATTTTTGGGATCGGCTCACTAGTCGAGTTCAACCACGAGGGTGGGGGAGAAGTTTGTTTTATTATATATTTCACCTCCTTTCTCATTGCAAGGGTTGTATGTTTTTGGATTTATCCTTTGAACAATTTTTGTAGTGAGAATTTTGGCAGTAATAACGGTGAGTTAGAAGCTATTTTGATGGAATTATTGTGGTAAAGTGATTTGACATTGTTTCTTATTATGTTTTTTAAATGTGTGAATGTATTGTGATTTCATATTCATTCCATTTCTGAATGTAATTGTTTCCTAAGTCTGAAAGACAAAATTCATTAAGCTTATGTTTTAATTTTGGAGGAATAGTTATAGTTTGTTTCATCTTTTTCATGGTAGAAAAGAATTCATATCTCTTATGTATATTTTCTCAAACCCTGGTAGTCTAGCTTGATTCATCGAGATATCCTTTTGTGTTGAACTAATTACCTACACTCACTCCTTCGAATCCACCCAATTATGATCCTTTTTTACACGACCTAAGTTCCTTCCTTGACCTATTCACCATTCAACACCTCAAAATTCAATCAATCAAACCCCTGTGCTACTATACCTAGCCTAATATCTCATTTATTCAGTCATCTTGGCTGATATCCATTGGAGAGAGCCCTCTATTGCCTAGTAGGGCTAGCTACTTGAAAAAATATTGGTTTTTGGTTACATTTTCTAGTCTCTTCTCAACCTCAGAGATCCGGTGGAGTGATAACAAAATTCATAAGTGTTACCAATTTTTTGCAAAATACCCTTGTAATTTACTAGACCAGTGTCTACTCAAGAGTAAGCCATATGCTTCAGGAATGTCCATAATTATAATTTTTATAAATTGGTGTACCCTATGGTCTGATGACAAGTGGATAATAAAATTCTTGAGTTCATCAATAGCTTATACAAGTGATTAGTCCATTTGAATGATTTGTGCATCAGTCTTATCCCATTTAGCATAATTGTTTTTAGCAAAAAAAAATGGAATTGTATTTTATAACCAACCCTCCCATATCTATCCACTTTCACCCACCTTCTAATGTAAACATGAATTGAGGGCTACTATGACATGACTCAACCTCCTAAGTACAATTAAAGAAGTGGAATCAACAAATAAAAATTTTAATGGAATTTCCTGAGGAGTTGCAGGACCCCTAAGAGATAAACCACCCCTCGAGGGGCCAAAACCTGAGACAAATTTATTTTTCACTAACCTTAACTCCCAGTTTCATACAAAATCCTGCATCCATACGATAGTAGGACTCTAGTTGCATGAATAAACCTATAAGGGAGTGACTGCAGTTCTAATTTCCCAGTTTTGAGTCTGTAACCACAAGATCTATGCCACCTTTTGAGGGCTAGTCTCCAGATCACTACCAAAAACTTAATGAGACTTTACAAAATAATAAATGACATAAATAAAAATCCTTTAACAAAAAACTTCATCAAGGACTTGACCTAACCAAGCCTAACCATGACAAACATTTCGTCAAACATTTTGAGAACATGTAATCTATAGGTCATGAATGCATATCTGAACATAGGGATCTAATACTTATCTAAGAATCATCAAGAATGTGTAATTCCTTCTCAAAATAGATGCAATACCATATATTAGTCCAAGCATTCAATAACCACTCATTTACCAATCAAAACATGATAAGAGCCATAACTAGAATTTGTCATAAAACCATGCTTATAACTAGCATAAAACCAACATAATAACAATAAAAAAACAAAAATCAAAGCCATATAGTAACAAGTATAAATACTCGTGAAATAAAAGAGGAAAAGAGCTCTTATTAACATTTTTGGGCCCTAGATATGTGATGTGCCTCTAAATGAGACATAAATTAAGGCATATCTAACCTTTCTTAGGCCCATCTACCTTCCTTATGCACATGAAAAGATATATTAAATCTCTCCTTTTGCACTTAATGATGTTTTCTTATGCTTTAATATTTTCTTAGGAAGGTTTAAAGGTAATTGCATATTTGTGCCTAATATTGGTTATTTTTGTAGAATATTGTGAGAATATTTGGCAGATTATGCAGATTTGGAGAAGCAGATAATTTAGGGACTTGCTCCCTGCCACTAGAAGATCAATATTGAAGAATAAATGAAAAAAATATAAGGAAATTATTGAGAAATCTTGGATATATTCAAGGGGTTTGTCCACCCTCCTTAACTATCAAAGGCAACCAAGAAAACTGAAGATGATGTGCACTCAATCTATGGTTTACTTGGAGTTAAAGTGGACTCAACCACTATTTTCTAGGGTGTTGTTGGTATATGCCCTTGAAGATAAAAAAACTTGATCAAGAGCTAATTAGGGTCGATTCCAGGGGATTCCGGTTGATTTTCCGATCCATTCGATGCTAGTTGATTCCATTTCCATTCCATTTGCATTCCATTCCATCCCATGCCATTATTTTCCATTCTATTTGGATTTTTCTGTTTAAGACCTTCAAGATCTAATAAGACTGTATTTTTGTAATGCAATGAGTATTCATATGTTGTTTTACTGATCTAGTTTCAGGGAGCAATGCTCGTGGATTAGGGTCAAATCCATGTACCTTAGCTTCTTTGTTGCTTTCATTCTTTTATTTCTGTAATTTAGCTAGTTCTATTTATGATATTTTCATTGTTGTTATAGCTTTCTACTGTAGATTTAATATTCTTATATGCGTTGTAGAATAGTTGATGAACTCCATAAAACTATGAGGCAACCTTCCCCTCTCATCTTTGTTGATAGAGCTCGAGGAGGGTGGACCTTCCCGTAGACCAAAAATGCTTTTTGTTTATGATTTGTTGCTTCTCAGATTAGAGTAGAGTGCAATAACAGTTTCAATCTTTCTTCCACTGTGTTATCACACATTTTTTCTGTTTTTATGTGCATGAATCTGCAGGTTTTTTTGCAGGAATCAGTATTAAAGTTCCAGAAAAGTTCACCCTTTCCTTCTCGCTTCATTATCCATCTTTGTTTTCATGCTTCCAAATAGCTCTGTTACACTCTATTCCCTCCTTCTTCTTTTATTACAGCTGCCGCCCATTTTATTCACAAAATGCTTGAAAAACCATCAAAGTTGGACCTCTACCTTTGCTCCTCGAATCTCCCGCTACCGGATTTTTCTCATCGCAAATCACATTTTCTATTGGTTTCCATTAATACTTCCGCCTCTGAACCCTGATTGCGATATTACTGTAGCACTTTGCCACGTCACCCATCGCACTTCACACTTCAAAAATTAAGACCTTATCACAATCACATTGATGCACCTTTCATATTTCATGTCATACTTTGCAACCTTTTCATTTTTTCCTTTAAAGGACTTACCGCAATTCCATTCATATCACATTTCGCACTTCGCAACCTTTTCTTGAACAACACATCCGCTACCCCTCCAACTTTGTGATATTGCAAATTACGATATCACATTTCGCATTTCACAGTTTTTATCCCATCACATTTTGCAACCTTTTCCATTTTTCCTTTTAAGACTTACCGCAATTGCAAATCACATTTTCATGTGGTTCCTATTAATACTTACCTCTCCCAATGCCGATTGTGATATTGTCATCGCACTCCACCACCGGTTCTACCGTCAAGTCATTTGACTTATCACATTTCGCATTTCGCAGTTTTTATCCCCATCTCATATTGCATTTCGCAACTTCTATCCCATCACATTTCACATTTCATTCCTGCTCCCAAACATCGCTTCTGCTACTCCTCCAACTTTGCGATATTGTGAATTGCGATATCGCATATTGTATATCACACTTCCATCCTCCCATTGCAATTCTACCATTGCACTTTCCAAAGCCTCCCTCTCTAAATCATTTTTGCGATATCATAAGGTTTAATGAAGTCTAAACCCCTCTTTCCACCTCTAAGCCTTGTCACATGTGTTAATCCTTCCATTAGCATCTTGAGCCATTTCTCCCCAAACTACAAGCAACACCTCTTCAAATTAGAATTAGGTCATGAATAGTTGCATCAATAGAGCATAAGATAAGTAGGGTGTGTTTATCTGATTGGACAAGTTAAGCGTGGATTAAATTAGTTTCCTTTTTGCAATTTAATTAGTTTTCTTTCCGTCATTTCCTTTCTGCAATTTAAATTAGTTTCTTTTATACCATTTATTTTCAGCAAGTTAAATTAGTTTCCTTTCCTGTCATTTCCTTTTAGAAATTTAGTTTAGTTGCCTTTCTGTCATTTCCTTTCTGCAATTTATTTTAGTTTCATGGCGTTGACAGACTTCACTGAGAACCCCTAGAAGTAGCACCCTTTCATAGAGCAGAAGAGGATGACATGAGTAGAATGCATCTATTGTGTATATAGAACTGTTACCTCCAATTTTGTACAATCCTCAGGTTGATAAAGTAAAGTAGGGAAGCCCCTAGGATTTGCATCACTCTTGGTGCAATACCAGGGCTCACCACTTTTTGGCGCCGTTGTTGGGGGGGTGTCTAGTAGATGCTTTGATCACTTGACCACATTGTGTAGTAAGAAACACATCACCATAAAGTTTTGAAGGTAGAAGAGATGGATGGATATGATGACAATGAAGAAGATCTTATTCAGTTTCCCATTCAAGATATGGACATCAGTGTACATATGAAGAACATCCCTCCATCTCTCCTTCCCAAGTTCCATGGTATGAGAACATAGGATCCAAAAACATTTCTCTTTGAATTTGAGATACTTTGTAGATATTATGGCTACTTATCACACACTCAAAAACTGAGATTTTTTCCCGCAACATTGAAGGATAGAGCTCTTAAATGGTTCATGAGTCTAGGTACTAATTTAATAAGATCATGGCATGATATGCAAAAGATATTTCTAGAAAAATATAAATATCGTGATCTTAGAGAAGAAATTTTTAGAATGAACCAAGAAGAAGATGAGAGCCTTGAGGATCTAATAGATAGGTTCACGTATAATGTTAAGAGGGAAAAATTGCATCATCTAGGATTTGACACACTAAAAGCTCTCTTACTTAGAACGATTAGGGATTAACGGATTGATCTCCTTAATCTCATGAGTAGAGGAGATATATAACAATTTTCATTTGAAGAAATTTTTGAAACATGCAAGTGCATATCAAGAGGAAGGGGAAGCGTAAGTAAATCAACATCAACATTGGTAAGGCAAGAGGAACTTGGAAAATTGCTTGATAACTTTAAAACAAAAATTCTTAGCAATCTAAGTGAACAAGTAGAAATGTTAAGAATGAAAAATTAGCAAAAATAAGATGATGATATTTTTTTTATCCATGCAGAATCATATGCTACTAAATGTTTTCCATCATTTCTTAGGTTTAAAGAAGTTTACCAGGAAGACAATGGATCAAGGAAATCACCAAAGAAGATATGTTATGTAGCTCCAAGGAGACCCTAGCAGCCTAATCAACTTGATATGATGCAAGGACCCACTTCACAATTTCAAGCTTATTCACATCCATCTCAAACTAATTGGGACACACTCCCTCCTTGGAAACCTTGGCCATCTCAACCTAAAACCCAATCTTGGCAACATGGGTGGCAAGGAACTTATTGGGAAAATCCTCAACATCATCAATATTTCCCTCAACATCCTCCATACCCAACTCCATGCTATCCCTACCATCCACCTCCACCATAACCACAACCTCAATCACATCCATCTCATATATCCACCCCCACTCAACTACTTGTACCAAAATTTCCAAACCCACACCATGAAGTATCTCAGCCCACTTATAATGCTGAGGTACAACACTTCCAAACATCTCCTCTTGATCTAGATGGTAATTATCTTAGTTTAAGAAGGGTATTTAAAAGAAGATATTTTCTTATGTCATTGAAGGACAACATCAAGAAGAAGAATATCTAAATGAGGAGATGAAAAGATCAAGGGTTACACTTGATGAAGAGTTGGAATCAGAACCAGATGTTGAGAAAGTTTCCTCATGTTTACCAGCATTTCCTCCATGTGTTCAAGAGAAAAATCAGAAAAAGGAGGAATATTTGAATGTCATAATAGAAGAGAACATCCAAGGTGATCTAACTTAGCAAGTGGACCAGGGGCATCACAACTATATTGACATACGGTTCTGAACAGTCATTAAGTTGAAGCAACACACTCTTCTCCAACAATACTTGATACAATCCCAGTCAAATAAATTCATCTCTCATATTCAAGTACACGTCAAAGGATGTATTCCAAGAGTGCACATGATTTTATCTATCATCTTGATGTGCACATGGCTCCATTGGAAGTATTCCTATACTTGAAAAAGGTTTTGTTTTTTCAGGTAGGGTAGGAAAGTGAAAAAGAAAAAAGAAAAAAAGGGAAGGAATAAAATCATAGGTGAAAACCTCTTTTGAGGCATCTAAGATTGGCCCACTGATTGAAAACCTCCATGAGGCAGTCATTGGGTTGAAAAAAATAAAAATAAAAATAAAAGATCCTAGGTGAAAACCTCCTTTGAGGTGCCTAGGTAGACCTACTAGTGGAAAACCTCATTGAGGCAACTAGTAGGCCTTCAAAAAAATAACAAAAAATAAAATGCATTTCTCCATGTATCTCTCTCTAATGAATGCAGGTGCTCTCCATCCTTTGCAAGAATAAAAATAGAAAGTTGGCACAAAAATAAAATTTGGTCAACACCCTGGGCAAAGGTAGTCAACCTTGGACTTCCTCCTCTTGTGCTCAGAAGCTCCAAAAGGACCTCAAGAAGATTATCACATGTAGCTTCAAAACCATCGAAGAT
Source organism: Pinus albicaulis (assembly GCA_034641835.2). Classification (NCBI taxonomy): domain Eukaryota; kingdom Viridiplantae; phylum Streptophyta; class Pinopsida; order Pinales; family Pinaceae; genus Pinus; species Pinus albicaulis. The sequence continues at coordinate 1,173,711,514 of CM076580.1, forward strand.
AGCTTCAAAAACCATATCAACAGCTTCAATATCACTTGCAAAAACAAATAAATGGTAAGGCTCATGTACGAAATCATCTAACCCTTTCTTCGAATATATTTTAGCTTAAGAAAACATTAAAAAGTGTGAGAAGGAAATTTTTTTTGTAAAGCCAAAATCAGTAGCAGAGCAACCTCAGCCTTATCTAGCAACTATCCTCAATTTTTCCACCAAGAAGAGGAACAAAAAAAAAATAAAAAGGACTTGAGAAAGTGGGTAGTAAGTAGTTCATGTAATGGAATACAAGGAGTGCCAAAGGGGTAACCAATGGTGAACTCAATTCATAGAAAAATAACTGTGAGTTTATTCTGCATGCAATTAAAAACAAGTGAAAATGAAATAAAAGGTGGACCCACCCACCTCTTGGCATGAAAAATACAATTTTTTTTAAGGCATCTGAGGACCTCCATGCATCACCCACAAGAAGAAATGCAAGAATAATATTAAGAAGATTAACATGAGGAGCAACGCATGGGCCAATAAACAGAAAAAGAAATAAGCCAACATGCAAGAAGAACCATAAGGTAGGAAGGATGAATAGGTTTCTCAGAGGATGATGAGAAACAATTTCAATAGGGGGTGATGATGGGCCTCTAAATTAGAAATAAATTAAGGCCTATGTTAATGTTTTCTTATGCTTTAATGTTTTCTTAGGAAGGTTTAAAGGTAATTTCATATTTGTGCCTAATATTGGTTGTTTTTGTAGAATATTGTGAGAATATGTGGCAGATTATGCAGATTTGGAGAAGGGGATAATTTAGGGACTTGATCCCTGGCACTGGAAGATCAAGATTGAAGAATCAATGAGCACAATATCAAGAAATTATTGAGAAATCTTGGAGAGATTCAAGGGGTTTTTCCAACCTCCTTAACTATCAAAGGCAACCAAGCAAACTGAAGACGATGTGCACTCAATCTATGGTTTACTTGTAGTCAAAGTGGACTCAACCACTATTTTCTAGGGAGTTGTTGGTAGTTTCCCTTGAGGATAAATAAAGTTGATTAAGAGCTAATTAGGGTCGATTCTGGGGGATTCCAGTCGATTTTATAATCCATTCGATGTTAGTCGATTCCATTTCCATTCCATTTGCATTCCATTCCATCCCATGCCATTCTTTTCCATTCTATTAGGCTTTTTCTGTTTAAGACCTTTGGGATGTAATAAGACCGTATTTTTGTAATGCAATGAGTAGTCAGATGTTATTTTACTGATCTAGTTTCAGGGAGCGAGGTTCATGGGTTAGGGCCCAATCCATGTGCCTCAACTTCTCTGTTGTTTTCATTATTTTCTTTTTGTCATTTAGCTAGTTTTATTTGTAATATTTTCATTGTTGTTATAGTTTTCTTCTATAGTTTTAAACTTCTTCTATGCACTGTATAATAGTTGATGAACTCCATAAAATTGTGAGGCAACCTTCCCCTCTCATGTCTATAATATTAGAGTAGAGTGCAATAACAGTTTCAATCTTTCTTCCACTGTGTTATCACACATTTTTTTCATTTTTTTCGTGCATGAATCTGCAGGTTTGTTTGCAAGAATCAGTATTAAAGTTCCAGAGAAGTTCACTCTCACCTTCCCACTTCATTCTCCATCTCTATTTTCATGCTTCCAAACACCTATGTTACGCTCTATTCCCTCCTTCTTCTTTTATTACAACTTCCACCCCTTTTATTCACAAAATGCTTGAAAAAACATCAAAGTTGGACCTCCGCCTTTGCTCCTTGAATCTCCCACTACCATACTTCGCTCATCGCAAATATAATTTTCTATTGGCTTCCATTAATACTTCTGCCTCCGAACCTTGATTGCGATATTACTGTAGCACTCGGCCACGTCACCCATCACACTTCGCACTTCGCAAATTCAGGCCTTATCGAAATCGCATCGCTACACCTTTCATATCGCATGTCGCACTTCACAACCTTTTCCTTTTTTTTCCTTTAAAATACTTACCATAATTCCATTCATATCACATTTTTCACTTCGCAACCTTTTCCTGGACAACACTTCCACTACCCCTCTAGATTTGCGATATTGCGAATTGCGATATCTCATTTGGAATTTCACAGTATTTATCCCATCGCATTTTTTACCCTTTTCCATTTTTCCTTTTAAGACTTACCACAATCGCAAATCGCATTTTCATGTGGTTCCCATTAATACTTATCGCTTCTGACGCCAATTGTGATATTGTCATCGCACTCTGCCAACGGTCCTACTGCCACGTCATTTGACTTATCGCATTTTTCATTTCGCAGTTTTTATCCCCATCACATATCACATTTCGGAACTTCTATCCCATCGCATTTTTCTCCCGCTCCCGAACATCACTTTCGCTACTTCTCCGACTTTGTGATGTTGCGAATTTCAATATCGCATATTGTATATCACACTTCTGCCCTCCCATTGCAATTTTTCCATCGCAATTTCCAAAGCCTCCCTCTCCAAAGAATTTTTGCGATATCATAAGTTTTAATGAAGTTTAAACCCCTCTTTCCACCTCTAAGCCTTGTCACATGTGTTAAGCCTTCCATTAGCATATTTAGCCCTTTCTCCCCAAACTACAAGCAACACCTCTTAAAATTAGAATTAGGTCATGAATAGCTGTATCGATAGAGCATAAGATAAGTAGGGTGTGTTTAGCCAATTGGCCAAGCTAAGCGTGGATTAAATTAATTTCCTTTCTACAATTTAAATTATTTTTCTTTCCGTCATTTCCTTTTTGCAATTTGAATTAGTTTCTTTTCTACCATTTCTTTTCAGCAAGCTAAATTAGTTTCCTTTCCTGTCATTTCCTTTCAGAAATTTAGAGTAGTTTCCTTTCTGTCATTTCATTTCTACAATCTATTTCCACTTCATTGAAGTGTGACAGACTTTACTGAGAAATCCTAGAAGTAGCACCCTTTCATAGAGCAGAAGAGGATGCCATGAGTAGAATGCATCTGTTGTGTATATAGCACTGTCACCTCCAAGTTTGTATGAACCCTGGGTTGATAAAGTAAATTAGGGCAGCCTCTAGGAGTTGTAGCACTCTTGGTGCAATACCAGGGATCACCAATATGTTATCGTATTGGCTATCCAAACCTTTCATTTACAAGCCATATTCATACCTTTATAACATATTTCATAATTATTATATTACCAATTTTCACTAAATGTATTCATTTTACATTGTGGTTAATTATTAATGATTTCTTATATCTTTAATGATTAAATGATTTTTTAATGTGGTTTTCTAATGATTGTTTTACTAATATGTTTATGTTCCCAAACAACAAGTTCTAGTACTAGAATTTGATAATTCGGTACATATATCGATTTCAGTACTAAGTAAAGGTTAACGCATTGGAACTTCTAAAGATGACATGGGTTGTAACTATATTTTTATGGATGGATTTATGTTCACACCTAACTAAAATGTGAAGCTTAAGATGTTATTCAAAGCTACAATCAAACCTAAATTCCACCTATAGAAATTCAGTACTTAGTTCGGTACCAGTTTGGAATTTTATAGAAATTTGGTACTTAATTAAGTACTTAGTTCGGTACCTGATTTTGCACCTGTGCATCGAAAAATATGACAAGTTACGTCTATATTTGCAGTTACATCCAAACTTGGAGGAAATTCAAACTTATTCCAAGTGGCATCATTTCCATCTCCAGAAATACTCTAATACATTCCAAAATCATAACAAGACCTTTTTTAAATATTATTTGTTATCTTAATTATAGTACGAGAGTTAGATTTTTATGGAAGTTGATATGATCATTTAGACTACCGCCTCCTCTTCATTGTGATATAAAGAATAGATCTACATAGTGAGGAGGACAGGAATCATGGAGGAATTTGTATTATCACTTTGAGTTAGTATTATTTGTAATAGATTTGAACCTTCACTTCTAAACAAAAGCTGAAGTTTTTGATAATGAAGATTTAATTATTGAAATTTGAGCAACATTATGGCCTGAATTAGTTGTAGGGAACATTCCCAAGTCGGGAAGGGCCCCTCAAGTCAGGTAACACCCTAGTTTTTATTTGTAGAGTAAGTTAATATTCAGTTTTAGTTTTTTTTCCAATTGCAACTTTTATTTGATGGTAATTTTTTTCTTTTGTATATTTGTATTTCACACATTCTCATATCTATTGTTCTACCTTCAAATATGTTAAGTAAAAGTAATTATGATCAAATTAAAATTAATCTTCTCAAGCTTAAGATTTAATAAAACTTGAATTGGTTTCTTAATATGTTTTCATACCTAAAATTTTAATCTACATAATTTATGTACTTAATTCGATATTAATATTCAGAACTTTAATCTACAGAATTCTTTTACTTAAATCGATACTGATATTCAGAATTTCAATCTACAAAATTTATACACTTAATTCGGTACTAATTTTTAGAATTTAAATTTCCAGACTTTATGTACTTAATTCTATACTAGGTTTTGTACTAGAACATGGTATTAAAACATATGTAATTTGAAGTTTAGGATTCTTTAATTGATTGGAGCTTTGCAACTATTTGGTAAAATATTCCTACAATGAATAAGAACCTAAAGTGTATCTCTAATCCTGCTTAGCATTTATTTTTGATATTTTATTAATGCATTTCTTGTAGTTTATTGCCTTGTCTTCTTTACGTGCGTCACATGCTTTTGATTATAGTTGTTGGCATTTGTTTTTCTACAACATGTTTATTGAGTTTTTGTATCCATCACTCTAGGATTAAAACCACTGAAGTCTCAAGACCTAATAAGCTACATATATAAAGCCACATGAAAATTGTTTGTCGATAATGAAATATTGTGGTTTGAAACTTGATAAGCATTAGAGTCCCACAATCTAGTGACAAGTTATGATCCTTAGTGATTAGTTCTTTCTCGTGTTAGTTGTTAGCATAGGTTTGATAATCCTGCATTTCCTGTGCTTGCATCTCTAAGTATTATGATCTCAAATTTGATAATTGAATGTTGGAATTAGAATACATATAATTTCACCAACATTTTTGGCACCATTTCCAGGGAGGCGCTAAAGGGATTAGAGCATATTTTATTTTACAAGTTATCTACATGATTTTAGTTACACGGAGAACATGGGGTGGAGATAAAACAATAATATGATAGGTAAGAACCTCTGCATCCAATTTGGTGGGGTTGCTCCAAAGCCTTTTTGTTTCCTTATGTTTCTGTGCAATTGTGTTTTACTTTAGATTGATTCATGAAAAGAAGAGAATCCTAACTTGTGTGAACAAATAACTTGGTGACAGCAGGGTCTTAGTAGCATGGTGGCACTTCGAGTACATGATTGGTTTTATTTTATTTGTTTTAAGTGTGTTTCATTTTTATTTATTTACAATTTTAAAAGTTTTTGGTACTTTAAGAATTCCATACATTAATCCATGTATGGAACAGGGATTGGAAACCAACAAAACAATGTTCAAGGATGATCAAGAGTTTCAAAGAAAGTTCTCAATTATTAGTAGATCTTAAGATTTCTGGTTCTCGGGAGGAAAACATATTGGTAGCAGTCAAGAACATATTTTCCTCCCTAGAAGTGATAGAAAAAAAACAGCCCCATGAACCATATCCACAAGAAGATTATCAACATTGAAAACTTGTCGAGGAAACCGAAGAATCATGGAACATATCCAATGGAGAGCAATCATTAGAACCTGAGATTGAAGAATTTTTGACATGCCTATTTTTGGATCCTATAAGCACACAAGAGGATAATCATCTAATGCTATAATATCTACATGGCACGTTAAAGGAGGATATGTTAAATGAGCCAAATAAAGAGGTAAACCAAGAGAATTTTTATTTTTTTGAAAGTTGGTTTCAATCAACTGTAAGTCCATACCACTCCTTCATTCTTCCTTAATTCTTGACATCATCATTAAAACAACGGGTTCTTCATACTCAGGTATGAATTGAATATTATATTTTCAACTTGAGTATGAATGCATCTTTACACCTATTACGCACATGCCTACATTGGAAATACTCCTATACTTGAAGAGAGGAATTTATTTTTCACAAGTAGAGTAGGATAATAATAAATAAATAAATGTTTCATATAAAAGTTAGTTTAGTTCTAAAATATACTACAACATCTTTCTCATTTATTTTGTACAAGTGGGGATGCTTACAGTTAAAAAAATAATTAGTTGGAAATGGGAGATTTATGTTCCTATAGCATATTTTTGTTGAGGTCTCCTTCAATTGCATGTTATTTAATGAATATTTCTACTTAATCGTATTTAAAACAACAACATGATTCAACTACTATAATTATTTCCCACTTATTATTTCTTCTGATAATTAGACTTGTTTATCACTTTTATTATCACTTTGAATTAGTATTATTTGTAATAAATTTGAACCTTCACTTGTAAACAGAAAGTTGAAGTTTTTGATAATGAAGATTTAATAATTGAAATTTGAGAAACATTTTGATGTGAATTAGTTGATGCAAATGTTGGCAAGTCAGGAAGGGCCCTTCGACTTAGGTAACGCCTTGGTTTTTATTTGCATAGTAGGTTATTTATTTATTTATTTATATTTTTTTAATGACTGCAGATTTTTTCAGTAGATTTGTATTTCACACATTCTTAGATCTATTGTTGTACCTTCATATATGTTAATAAAAAGGAATTATGATCAGATTAGAATTAATCTTCTCAAGCTTAAGAGTTAAGAAAACTTGAATTGGTTTCTTAATATATTTTCATACCCATAATTTTAATCTACATAAATTATCTACTTAATTCGGTACTAATATTCAGAATTCTAATCTAAAAAATTGTTGTACTTAATTCAGTACTAATATTTAAAAATTTAATTTCCAGAATTTCTTTACTTAATTCGGTACTAGGTTTTGTACTAGAACATGGTATTAAAAAATGTGTCATTTGTAGTTTAGGATTCTTTAATTGATTGGAGATTTGCAGCTACTTGGTAAAAGATTCCTAAAATGAATAAGAACATACAATATATCTCTAATCCTTCTTAGTATTTATTTTTGATATTTTATTAATGCATTTCTTGTATTTTATTTCCTTCTCTTCTTTACTTGCCTCACACGCTTTCGATTATAGTTGTTGACATTTAATTTTCTACAATTTATTTTTTTACAGCATGTTTAATGAGTTTTTGTATGCATTACTATAAGATTAAAACCACTGAAATCTCAATACCTAATAAGCTACATATATAAAACCACATGGACATTGTTTTTTGGTAATGAATGATTGTGGTTTGAAACCTAATAATCACTAGAGTCCCACAATCTAGTGACAATTTATGATCCTTAGTGATTAGTTCTTTCTAGTGTTAGTTGTTAGAATAGCTTAGAATAGGATCTAATCCTACATTTTATGTGTTTTCATCTCTAATTCTTATGATCTCGGATTCGATAGTTACATGTTGGAATTAGAATACATTTAATTACACCAACAAACATATGCAAAATCCAACCAAGTCAAGGACTTCCATGTACCACCTGACCATATATTAGGGTGAAAAAAATGTTTCTTTCATCCAGACACCCTCGTGCCATAGTCCAAGCATGAAAGTGGGGCTTACATAAAAAAAACAGGGCTTCCTTAGGGGTTAATGCATATTTTTCCATTACTGGTCAAGGGATTTCAGGCCCGAAGCAAGGACCTACCCAACTAGGCTTTACCACAATCCCTCCATTAGTGATCAAGGGATTCCTAGTCCCAAACAAAGAAACATACACTACCAAGCTTTATCGCAATCACACAAAAACTATTCAAGGGATTAGTAGGCCCTAAACAAGCTTGGATGCCTTCAGATTTCTTCACCAATACCTTGAGGAATTTTCTTGTATCCACCGTAAGGCTTTACCGAAATCTTGCCATTACTAGTCAAGGGATTCCTAAGCCCTTCAGAATTTTCCTGAGACCACCTCACCCAGTTCCAAAACCATACGAAAATCAAAATCTCAACCAAATTAAAGAATCCCATAACACCAATATGGCTATCCGGAAATGCCAAGGCAAGGTTGAAACCACTATCACACCTGGAAAAACCCATGCCAATGACAACAAGAAAACAAAATACACACATGCATGTACTATGCATGCCAAAACTACCAAGGAAATCATACATGAAAATTGAGACCTGCAAAGTAATTCTGTTGTAGCCACTTGATCCAACTCTTCCTTGCTTGATCCTTACTTTCTTTTTATTTATTTTACTTCCTTTGTATTCCTTGCTTGTTTTCTCCTCTTGGTGCTCTTCCCTCACTAAAACCATATCCAATGCCAAATTGGAAAAATAATTATTAATTGATCCTCATAATCCTTTTTATTATTGAGCCCTCTATTTTCTTCAATTTCCTCTATTTTTCCCTCAATTTACTCCTCATGAAAATATGTGACCTTTCATCTCCATTTTCTCCTAATTTCCTTTATTTTCATAAATAAAATACCAAATAATTCCTCTTCCCTTTTAAAATACTTTTCCAATTTCCTTAGCCATAATAAACCGAAATGAACACCCACTAGGATTTTTTTCCCAACATTCATCATGGAATACATGTCCCTTGACCTTGGTCTTACTTTGACTTTATTAACTTTATTACATGAAATTTTAACCTGGGTTTGTTACAGACCCCTCCCCCTTAGGGGAATGCCTTCCTCAATGTTCTATGACACCTATAACCAATGAACCAATGAAAACAAGAGATACTACCTATGGAGATATATAACACAACTCATTGGAGTATTTACAATGACATCTTACTAAAATATAACAATCATATCGTTTATTTGATCTTTATAAAACAACTCATTATGGTATTTATAATAACAACCACATATACTTATGCACTTTTCCTTCAAACAACAAATAACCATATTGTCTATGTAGCTTTATAAATCCAACCTGATACAATATTTACAATAATATACACATATACATATGCACATTTTATTTAACCAATAAATAAAAAGATATGGTGCTTGCATCCACAACAAGGGAATCCAGAGGCTTACACCTCCACCCTAAAAATTAACACCATGATTCAAATCCTTCCAAGGAAGCCCCAAATTCATTTCCCAAGTCAACCTACATCCAATGTTCAATGGTACAATCCTTGCGCTACCTTGTTCCCTCAATGAATAGTTACCGACTCATTGTTCCAGGGAACACTCCCAATGTGAATATGATTCCTTTTAGCAATGCTAATGACCAAAAAAATCCATTCCCCAATCTTCCCTTTTCTTCTAGATAGTCCCTCGGAAAATCTGGTCACCCCCTTCCGTGCATTCACTCACCTTCCAAGTTCCCTAACATCCCCTTTCCCAGGAGATCCATCCCTTGGCAAGGTTTCCTCACAACGGAAGGTCAAAAATCCAAGAAATAACGTTGCCTCAAAACCATCATAACAATCATAGCATTCTCATGGAAATAAATGGAGACTATTGGGTACTATTGGGTACCAAAATATTGCTTCCTTTTCCAATTCCTTTTACCACTGCTAATCTTGCAGTCAATTTCAACCACCCAAATCGGGAATTCCCATACTTTCTGTACCAAGCACATAATTTCCATTAGACTAAAAAGGAATTGAAATAAATTCAAATCATACCTCATTGGTAGCTTTTCAATAATGTGCCCCTGCAAATCTATTTACTTCCTATCACAACAAGTCAAACTAGTTGTTTGATCAAATCATCATCAATAAGCATATCACATCTAGTTAGCTCAAAACTCAACCATCATAAATCAGAATCATAGATCACATGCATAATTAATACAAAAATAAAATATTGATACTTATCCTTTAATCATTTATTTTCTTCTACCTTTGTTTTTTGTCAGTACACACACTGAATCAGCTTCCACAACCAAAACCCAATGTTTATCTTCTCTTCAATAACATACACAAACACAATGTACATCACAACACATACATCCACACGCAACATACACAACACTACCTCCAATATGTGTAAATAACACCACATGTACACAACACCACCTGCACACAAAACCACATGTACAATATGTACACAGCATCGCATGCACACAACACCTCGTGTGCAACATGTACATAGCACCACATGTAAAACACGTACTCAACAACATATATGCACAACACCATATGTACAACGTGTACACCTCATCACACGTACATAACACCACATATACAACATGTAATCAACACCATATGTACATAGCACTGCATATATGACATGTACATAGTACCATATATACCCAACACTGCATATGAAATATGAACATAACACTATATGTACATAGTGCCACATTTTCAACATGCACATAACACCATATATGAAACATGCACATAACACCATATATGAAACATGCACACAACACCATATATGCAACATGAAAACAACACCATAGGTACATAATACTTCATATGCTATAAGTACACAACACGAATACTTCACATCCTAAGACCACATTATCCTTAACAAGCAACCTTTCTTCTAGTGTCCTATCCATTCTTGTCCCAGCATGTCACGGATCATACTGCTTTCACTCTGCTAATGTATCCCTCAACATAGTCTGTCCAAAACATAAACATAGGCATAATATAATCACATAATATCAAACCATATGCATATGATATTGACCTCATAGATCTATTAGGGCTAATATTCCCACTTGATTCTTCATAGACCATGAACCTCTTCATGTCATTCACTTGCATAAGCATTCATTCCTCCAAAAGGATGATCCCTGAAGACCTTGTCAGAAAATGACATACATACATACATGTATACATATATATACATCGACATAATCATGATCACAACATTATTACCAGATATCATAAGGTTAAGGCTAAGAGAACTCCCTTTATCCATGCATCACATGCACAACATTGAGAACAATAGTTCCCAACATATCCAAGGCATTTGACACCTCAAATCCATTTAATTTATCTTTCCTATTATCATACATTATCCCAATGGACCCAAACAATCCAACTGGGTGTCATATTATTTCCTTCAACTACCCTTTAATCATGTTCCAGGTTTCATACAGGTCTTACATTAACTTTCAGGTTTAATTTAGCTCTCCCTGAGCTCTATTAAACTCCTCTTTCCCAAACCAATACTCAAGACCTTCAAACATACAAGGAAAGAACAAGAAACAAACAAGAATAAAACCATGAAAAACAATAACAACATGACACCAAAAACAAAGTGGCATGGAAATGCACCAAAAATAAACAAAACCGCAAGTCAAATGAAAAAAAATCATAAATACCAAAAGAAAAAAACTAGCAACAAACACCTTGACTAAATCCCCACGGGCTCCCAATGCTTCCAAGGGAAAACTCAACTTGAGTCTTCTTTAGGATTTCTTGGTAGTCTCTTTTTCCATGCAAATCCCTGCATCATAATGCCATGAACACATAACTATTAGTGCATAAATAAACATAAAAATATATTCATTACCTTACCTTGTTGTGCCAAGCCCGCTGCCTTGTAACTGAACACGTGAATATATAATCTCTGAAGGCTCAAATTCTCTTTACGAATATAGCTATAGCTAGAATATACTTCTCTAATACATGTTCATGAATATAGCACATATCTACTTAATTTAAAACAAATCATAGTTAAGAAGACTTCCTGTATGCAAGCACTCATTCATTTGGAATTTCAATTTCCAAACATTGTCATTTGAATTCTCACTCATTTCCTTTATTTTAACTAACACCTTGTTGTTTTTGTGTTTTATTATGTGCTATCACATCACCCAACTATTAGTTATATAAACAAATCAACTATTAATTTGTCATGCTAATACTAGCATGTTTCCCTACAACTGCTCACACATGTCAATCACACATTACAAATATAAAGACATTGTATCTATTAATATAAAATAATACTTTACCAAGACTAAGAACCATGTCATAATAAAAAATAAACTAGTAGTCATTAATCATAATACTACAACTAGCACCCACTTATAGTCAAGTACATATCAACTGTCTTAGCACATAATGTGTTAGTAAAACCATCTTAAAAAGGGACCATTACTTCATGCAATATTATAGACACATACCCATATCATGCAATTAATAAAAAACTCAAACAAATAGTAAAAATACCATGTTTGATATACCAAATATATGACAAAATCAAACTCATACCTCATTGTATGTCAGGGGAGGCTATCACATTTGCACAAGTCAGTCCATATTAGTACAACACAATATCACAAATATATCAACTCATACCTAAATATCATAACCATAATCATTTTCATAGACCAATCCATATTAGCGTGATACATATAACATCAATTTCTTAAATGTAATGACCATAATCGTCATGTGTATGACCATAACACATATAACAACAAGTTACTATCATTCATGACTATTCAACGCATGTGCATATGACCGCATTGATCGAATAAAATCTATCATACATGCAACCAAAAAAATGATAGAATGACAAGCATGTACATAACCATAATGCTCATAACAACCATTAACCAACATACTTGCATGCAAAACATATAATACTTGCATTATGATATGCTCTTATGCTGAGGTCTAGTGCTGCAACCTCGCTTTAATAATTGTTTTCTCCTTTTCTATCTCAGCAAACACATTAGCATCATAACCTACCAACAACATCATGATGACCGAAACTACAACAATTATTGTCAAAATGCATGCATAACAATCACATAGATAACTATCATGCATGCATAATAAACAAATTCTTCCCATCGAGTCTAATTGTTTGAACCTGTAAGCTTTGATACCACCCTGTAACCACCCCTTCCATATCTACCCACTTTCATCAACTTTTTAGAGTAAACATGAATTGAGGGATACATATATGACATGAATTAACCTCCTAAGTACTGTTAAGGAAGTGGAATAGACAAAATAAAACTTTAATGACCTCCCTCGGGAGGTACAGGGCCCCCAAGAGCTAAACCACTCATCCAGGTGCCCAAACCCTGAGTTATATTGCTTTTTCATTGACATGGACTCCTATTCGCATGAAAAATATTACATCCATGTGAATGTAGGACTCCAGTCGCATGCATAAGCCTGCAAGAGACTAAATACAGTCACAATTTCCCAGTTTCGAGCCCACAACCATGAGATCCATGCCACCTTTTCAGGGCTGGTCTCTAAATCATTACTTATAACTCAAAGAGACTTTACAAAACAATATATGACACAAAGAAAAATCCTCTAACACAAAAATTTGATCAAGGAATTTACTTAACCATGCCTAACCATGACAAAAATTTCGTCATACATTTTGAGAACATGTAATCTACAGGTCAGAAATGCATATATGAACATAGTGATCTGATACTTATTTGAGAGTCATCAAGAATGTCTAATGACCTCTCACAATAACTTCAATAATATATATTAGGCCATGCATTCAGTAACCATTCATCTACCAATCAAAACATGAAAATATCCATAACTAGAATCTATCATAAAACCATTCTTATAACCAACATATATCCAACATAATAACAATAAAAAAAAAACCATCAAAGCCACATAATAAAAAGTATAAATATTCATGAAATACAAGAGGAAAAGAGATCTTATTAAATTATGAAAAATCCAACCAAGCCAAGGACATCCATGTACCACCTGACCATAGATTGGGTTGAACCAAATATTTTTTTCGGTAAATCAATCCCCTGCCATATTCCAAGCATGAATGTGAGGCTTACAACAAAAAAATCAGGTCTCCCTCAATCTTTATCGCATATCCCACCATTTTTTATCAAGGTATTTCTAGTCCTGAAGCAAGAACCTACCCAAATAGGATTTACCGCAATCTTTCCATTACCTGTTAAGGGATTCCTAGGCCCAAACAAAGAAACATACACTACAAGACTTCATTGAAATCCCACCAAATCCGGTTAAGGGATTGCTAGAGCCTAAACAAGCTTGGATTCCTTTCAGATTTATTCAACAATACCTTGAGGAATTTTCCTGTCACCACCCTTAGGCTTTACCGCAATCCCACCATTATCAGTCAAGGAATTCCTAGGCCCTTGGGAATTTTCCTGAGACCAACTCACCTAGTTCCAAAACCATCCAACAATCCAAAGCTCAACCAAATGAAAGAACCTCATCATAACATGGCTATCGAAAAATGGAAAGGGAAGGATGAAACCACTATCACACCTGGAAAAACCCATGCCAATGATAGCAAGAAAACCAAATACACACATGCATGAAAAAACTAGTAAGGAAATCATAGATGCAACTCGATAGCCAATTGATCCAAATCTTCCTTGCTTTATGCTTGCTTTCCTTTGCTTTCTTGTCCTTACTTTTCCTTCCTTGCTTGTTTTTTCCTCTTGGTGCTCTTCTCTCTGTAAAACCAATTCCAAATCAAAACTGAAAAAAGGATATGAACTGATCCTCATAAGCCTTTTTATTATTGAGGCCTCTATTTTCTTAAATTTCCTCTATTTTCCCTTCAATTTCCTCCTCATGAAAATATGTGACCTTTCATCCCCCTTTTCTCCTAATTTCCTTTATTTTCATAAATAAAATACCAAAAAATGCCTCTTTCCTTTTCAAATCCCTTTCCAATGCATTTGTCAATTTCCTTAGCCACAATAAACTAAAATGGACACCCACAAGGATTTTTTTCTCAACTTTCATCTTGGAATACGTGTCCCATGACCTTGGTATTATTTTTCCTTTATTAACTTTATTACAAGAAATTTTAACCCAAGGTTGTTAAAAATTCATAGATGCACTCAAATCAACCAAACAATTACACATATTGTAATTAAATATTTCAAGAGTTAGCAAAAATGGGGGTTAGAGATTGCTAGAATCTAAATTTACAACATTAACCACATATTTGAGAGTTCCAAGAGAATTTCTGGACACCTTTTAAGAAGTAGAAACTTTTTCTCGTGATGAAGGCTATGAGAATTCTTGGACAAGAAACTCTTGCTCAACTGCTATCTTTGCATGCTCAAAGATAGAAATGTTGACATGATCTCTTTTCAAGTCTTAAACTATATTATAATAAATAGCTTCATTTTTGTAGGTAGTTTTCTATTGTTTGGAGGTGTATCTTTGCTTGAAACTTCCACAATGATAGACTTGTTTTTGCTGCTAGTGGAAGTGTTCTTAAAGGTATTAGCATTTCCAAACTTTTTTTGTGAATTCTGAGCTGGATTGGCTAGTGGTGAGATCCTTATTAATGATTTCTTTTTCAATTCTTGTCTCGTCACTTCCTCTTAAGAAACAGGCCCTTTTCTCCTCAAATAATTCGACCAGTTGGCTTCTGAGGGGGTATTCACTTTTAGGTGGTATTTCAACACTTTTCTTGTCATTATTAAGAATGAAATCAAAGGTATAAAATTAGTGTCCAATATTAGTACTTTCCTCAACCGATACAGGCTCATTTTTTTCTTCTGTCTGCTCAGAATGATCATATGCTAGTAAAATATCAACAATATGGGCTTCCAAAGCATTCATGTTGTGGTTCCATTGTGGAAATTTTTTATCTGAATGCCATTCCTAATGGAAAGAGAAATATTTGTTCATGCCTATAGTTTCAACATTCAACAAAAAATTTGAGCTCTAAGCAGATTTAGTCACCTGATTATTTTTATTCCTTCTAAATAAGAAATACTTAGGGGGATTTCTACTGGTAGAAGCCTCACTTGACTTTCTCTTTAATTCTGAGACTTCTTTAGTTATTGAATTTAAATATTTATTCATGCTTTCAATATAAAAAAAATATATTTTTATTTAGCCTTATTTGAATAAGGTTTAGACCTCTTTCCAGTCTCCTTGGACTCTTTAGATTCATCATCATCAGTAATTTCTCAAATGACACACAATTCTTTCACTACGACGATTTTTTCTACAAAATTTAAAGCTAGTGTATCCTTTGCATCCCTCTTAATGAAAACATAAATGTTTGTTGGCAAGGAATTTGTATAATAATATATAGTAATAGAATCGTGAGGTTTCTTGTTTGGATGAAATTTGTTCAATATACGATTAAAATTTTGATTTAAATATTTAACTTTCTCCTTTCCCCCATCTTAATATTTCCAAGATCCTTTAAGAGCATGGTGGGATTTTTATCATCAAAAAATTACTCCAAAAGAAATTTCTTCAACTCCCTCAAACCATGGATTGAATTAATAGGAATATTATGATACCATATAGTTTCTCTACCTTATAAAGTGAAAGGAAAAAGAATAAAATAAACAACATCATATATTTCATCAAGCACTCGTAGATTCATGTAGAAATCATCAAGATGGTTCGTTTCCTTAATATTCTTATCAGGATCAAGCTTTGATAACGCCTTTCCCAAATTTTTATGAATTCTATGAATATTATCCAGAAGAGTGAGTGACCCTTGGGCCATCCAATTCACGTCTTAATTATCCATGTCTTAGTCTCCTTATTCCTCCTCCTTTTTTGAATTTTATGAGCTTACCCTTTCACCATTAAAGTCTTCATTAAACTCAAAATCAACTTCCAACTATTCTCCAACAAAGACAACAATATCTTCCTCATATTCTTCGTTAATAGGTGGAAGTGGCTCTTGGTGGCCCTGTGTCTTTTAAAGACTCTACTGACTCCTCAAGAGTAAAAAAAAAAATATTCCACCAACGTAACCAATGAACTAGTATGAGTTGTTCTTTCTTCTTGGGATGATGGGGAATATTATGAGCAACATGAGGCAAACCGATAGCTTTCAAAAAATGGCTAGTAAAAGGCCAAATTTCCCGAAGTGGATCATAGGTAACTTCGTAGGCTAACTCCGAACCAGGTTGAGAAGTCCCTCATACCTCAATAATATGATTTGGGGCAGAAATAGGTGTATTATTTACTTTTTCAAAATATGAATGACTGGGATGTGAAGATTTATAGACCATAACAAACTAGATTCCCTCCTTATAATGCCAAAATTTTGACAGTGTTGTATCCCGCCAACATACAAGGGATCTCCCCGATATGAGGCCTCAATTAGACCTCACACTATTTAGTGTAGGAGTCTCATCCAAAAATATGGCCCGACTTCCGTTAACTTAGATATATGCCTTGGCTTAAGCTATTAACAGGAGAGAGTAGTACGCATGTGCTTTTGAATGAGCAGGAGAGTGTACCTTGTGGAATGATCAATTGTAAATGTATCAAGGTTCTTTCACTGAAAAGTGGAAAAGTGAGTATCTAAAAGAGAAGTAATACTACTAATATAGTAAATATGCGTGCACATAAACAAGGAAGAATCGTTAAAGATCAAGTGAAATATTTTGCATAGATTCAACGATCATTAAAATCATCACAACACATTTCCAACAAGTTTAGCACCAAAGTGACTAGAATAATTCAATTACCAGAATAATTCAATTACCATAGTACATATGACAACCAAAATAAACTACAAACATTAGAAGAATAGTCTCAAAACATCCAGGATCCATCCATGAAAATGTGTTTTCTGAATGTCTTCAGGTATTAATAAAAAGTTCCAAGATACATGAGTATAATGAACATCTCTAGCTCCAGCAGCGGAGTGTTAGAGGCACTACTTGTTCCCAAAAATTACTATCTCTATCTCTCTAATTACTTGTGGGGAGAAGCCAAGGTGAAAATTACTTTTCTTGAGTAGTGAGGCTCCTTTTATAACTTTAGGAATGACCTTTCATATCCCTATAACTCTTGAGTTCCTCATATGACTTTTCAACTTCTAATGGCCTTTGGACTTCTATATAAATCTTGGAATTCTAAATGAATTGTGGAATTACATGTATTTTTGGCTTATTTATATGGATATTTTATCCATACATGACTCTTGGACTCCCACTTATTTTTCTTTACAATAATTACATAATTACGTCATGATTTCCATATCATAATATGATGAGAACATGCCAAGTCACTAACATGATGACTTTGAATCATAGTGACTAATGACATGGATTGTCTTGATCAATGAAAGTATTGTCACTTGTATCTTTGATTTTCCATGCAACTTCCATGTTTTTGATGTATTAACCCTCCAAAGGGTATTTGATCATGTTGAGTCTTTGGGGCTACTTTTATTATGAGGATTTCAATGTTCTTAATTGTGTCTCATCATGTGTTCTTCATTCTTGAATGATTCCTTTGATTGTCCTCTTTGTCATATATCTACATGCATCCTCACCAAGCTATTATAGAATACCTGTAACTAAAATTCTCATGGAAATAAAACATCAGTTTGAAAAATATCCTATATTAACATGTTTCATGTAAATTTTTTCTTCATGACTTAACAATGTGCTTGGGAAGAACAAGGAGGACTCCGGGCACAAGGAACACTGCCAATGAGGGAAGACTGAGTGCTTAAGGCTTTGAGGATGCATTGTTCTCTCAACTGGGAGAGAGGAAGCTCAAATGAGGGCACATGCATAGGTATGAAGGACAAAGGAAGGAAAATTAAGGCTTGGAAGTGTTTTATGCACTCAATAAAACCAAGGAGGGAGCAGGGTGCACTATCAAAGGTTGAAGGGATCATGCTTTGGCCTTTGCAAGTGCGCTATGCACTTAAGAGAAGACAAGAGGGTGCAGGGTGAAAGTATGAAGTCTGAAGTGGTGAATCTTTGGCCTTCCCAAGTGTGTTGTGCACTAAGGAGAACCAAGGAAGGCATAGGGCACAAGGCTGAAGGTTGAAGGGTTCATGATGTTGCTTCGATGGTGTGCCATGTACTCAACAAGGAGGAAGACTTACTTTAATGACACAGTTCAAAACAAGGAAGGGGGAATGATGTTTGGGAGTTCACTATGCACTCTTGAAGGGCACAAGGTACACTTCAGAAGGGGGAATGGGTCCCAACTAAGGCTTAAGGTGTGCCATGCATTCTCATAGCCTTAGTGGGCTAACTTGTGCAACCAAAATTTTTCCAAGTTTGAAAGATAAAACAAGGGACAAACACAATGTTTTTAGACCTAAAATCAAGTGTGACACATACCAAATCATAAATAAGACTTAAGCAAGATCAAACAATTATAAGTACATATCAAAATTCTAGTTTAAAAACACTCCCCAATATAATAAACAAAGTGTGTGCAGTTGCAACCAAAAGTTCTCATTTTACAACAAGAAAGGTGTTATAACCATGAAGTGCACCAGAAATGTTCTAAACATTGCGACGATTCTTAGGAATGATCAAAACACTTGAAACACATGGAATGACTTGAAATGAAACTTGAAAACCAAAGAGACACTTGATATGATAATTTTGTAGGCTCCAAAATTTGAATGTAGTAAATTTTTGGAGGGTGTTGTAGCGACGACAATAATTGGGTAGTATGAACCACCCATATCAAACATACTGGAAAATAGAGGCGAGAAAAGCAATCCTCTAGAAGGACTCTATAGCACCATAGCTCAACTCTACAGGGAATAAAAAGTAATATTGGAGGAACTTGAAAGTTCCAAAGGTTCCAACAAGACCCCAAAACAAGAGTAATCATTCATAGGGATGGGCGACGAGGGGAAAAATGAGCCAAAGAGATATTTTTCATTTTAATTGCCTACATAGGAACACGATGGGATGGTTTTAATGGAAAGCATCCATCCTTTTTTTCTTCCATACTTTCACTGTCTCAAAAGTCAATACCTACATTGTTTTTTATTTGAGTTTGATGTCATTTGTAATAGTTATGGTTCTTCATATGCACAAAATTTAAGTTACTCCTAGCCACTCGAAATGACTCAACTCTTTCTTGGTTTATGGGAATTAGGGGAAATACCATTCAAAATTAGGATGAGATGAAGACCGATTTTTTTAAGAAGTATCAAGATTATTGTAAGGTATGATATATTAAGAAAGAAACACTCAATATGTGTTAAAGATATGACAAATGTTTAGAGGAATATTTCGAAATATTTCAATACAACCTACAAAGGACTAACAAAAAACTCTAGATGATGACATCTTGCACATATTTTTTCTTAAATGGATACAATAGGATTGTATTGGCACAAATTAAACCTTATGGGGTAGGGGGTTTTCCAAATTAACCTATCAAGACATATGTGAATTATGTCAATGATATTATAGGGGATTATATATGTATGGAAGAGATTCTCAAAATTTTATTTTTAACACTAATAGATCACAAGGGACTAGTGTGACCAAGATGGACTAGGAAACCTACTGGATAACTTTAAGAATGCTATTCTTAGCATTCTTAGTTCCAAAATAGGCACCTTACAAGCTAAAAATAAAAGGGAAGAATTAGAGTTGGCTCTGGCTATATTTTGTTCCAAATTTTGGAAGAAACACCCACTTTGAGAATGTCCCCTCAATGGTGTGGAAGAATATAGAATCTAGGAACAAAATTCCACCCTAGATCGTCCATACTTACTAAGTCTTAAAGTAATATTACAAGAGGATAAAGAAGGAATTGAACAAATCTCTTTTATAGCCCAGAAGAAGCCTTGGTGACCCATAGTAGTCAGTCAATACTTCACCCCCTATCAAAATCCATTTCCTAGTTGGTACATCCCAACACCTTGGTAGCAATGGACTACTCCAATGCAAAATCAAACTTGGCCACAAGGAAGGAGGGGACCTTGTCCTTTTGGGGACATGCCACCACAAGCTTCAAAATATTCTTCCCTCAACCTCAACAACTGTAGCAACCATCCAATCAAGAACTACAAAGAACACAACTAACTGTTGAAACCATTCATAAACCAAATAATAAGGTAGCATAGCCCTCCTACAATGTTGAGCTAACCCATTTTCCTACTTATGCTATCACTCCAATATATTTCCAAGATATCCAATTGTAATCAAAAAAATGTTTTCAGTGATCTGGTTACCCCTATTATTCAAGTACAAGATGATGAGGAAACTATTTTAAGAAAAAATAATTTTGAAATAGACCCTCTCCTCCTAAAATAATATCGAGAAAAGAGTTAGTTCTCCCATATCTAGAAGGTTATCTTTAGAAAAACTTCCTTTACTACAAGAGTTTGATTTTCTAAGGGAACTTAAAAACGTCTGTCTTAAGATTCCACTATTCCAAGCCCTAAAATATGTTCAAATTTGTGCTAATGCCATTCAAAAACTTTGGATTAAGAGGCTAGAAGGATAAATAAGGACTCGAAAACTGTTAAGGTCATAGGAAAAATAGGGGACCTAATGTTGTGAAAAATACTCATAGCTCAATATACATACCCTGGGAGTCTAGTCGTAAGTGTTAATATTAACAATAATCCCGTACCTAATAATCTAATAGATTTAGGGTAGTTATTAATTTTATGACATGAAACTATTGAAAAACTTGAACTATGAATACTACAGCAAAATCCAACAATGATTCAACCTTTCGAAAGGTCTATTGTAAAACTAGAAGAATTCCTTAAAGATATAGTTGTCTCCATATATTTGTCGGAATACCTTGTCAAATTTATGTTTCTAATAAAATAAAATAAAATCTTGGGGGATATACTTTGATTTTAGGAATGGCATGGCTAGCTATCGTTTATGCATACATAAGTTATAGCTATGGGGATATGACTATTTCTCGTGGTAATTCTACCAAGAAGTTGACTCTCTATCCCCATGCCAAGACTATTCCTGATTTTGAGACCCCACTTTGGCCCAACAATAGTGATGAAGAATAAATTCAACCTCTCTTTACACTTGACCAAGCTTTATATTTTAAAGAAATCATTGAATATGATTTTATTTTCACCCTTATTATTCAACCTTGCACATCTAACCACTTACCTTTTGCACATATCCTTAATAGGAACTTGTTGGGAGCTAAACTTTAACATATTTTCCTACCTTTTTATCCTATTTACCTTCCTCATTTGTATCATTAACATTCAATTTATGTCCTAAAGTGCACAAGTATACCCCTTGTCATGTCTTTATGGATTATTTAGTTAATGAAGCATAGTCATAGGGATTATTACCAAATTGGCTTGTTAATTTCATTATTCTTTCAGATTCGGAGGTCGGATGACCAAGTTCATAATTCCAGGTAAATTCGTTGAGCTGGCAGCACTATCTTGGAACATCGGTACAATGGTGGAACAACTTCAGATTCATTCCTCTGCTATCTTCTGCATTCGGTTTTGTCTATCATAACCACTATGTAAATGTAGGCAACAACTGTCGTAATTTCATGAACTATTACTATAATAATTTGTATAAGATAGTTTAAATATTTGTGGAGAGGAGGTTAGCTTATGAGAGAATTGAGAATCTGTAACAGTACTTTTGTTCAAGTTAATGCAATCTATCTTTTTGATCTTTTTGTGAGTTTGTGATTATATCACAGCCTTGATCAGGGAGTTGGGCCTGCTCTTCTAACCAGGTGTTGTCTAGTTAATGTGTGTGATTAGTTTCATTTACTGCATCGCGTTTTTCCTTTATTCATTGTAACAGTTAATGTGATTTTTGTGAATATTAATATTGTGAATCTAGTCGTTATTTTACAATTGATTTCTACTATCATTTCATTTTTGTTACAGGGGTTTGTTGTTTTACATATTTCATTGAATTCATGATTGATACAAAATTGTGTAATTTTCATCTGCATATACTTTTCATGTTAGCCTTACAATAACCAAACACATCGTGGATTGATAATTAATGTGGGAAAGAGTTGAATAATAATATCATCCACACTTGGACACCAACATTTTGGTGCCATTTCTGGGGAGGCTATCAAAGGTGCAAGAACACAACTCATATTGATATCAGGATCAATCTCTCATCCTGGGAAGGGAAGTTTTCTTACCCTGCTCCAGGTCCTGAGCTTTAATTTCTTTGTTTTTTGTTTATTTCCTAGGGGTCACTCTCTCGGCCCGGGGAGGGAATTTTTCTTTCCCTACTCTAGGTCCTGAGCTTAATATTTCTCGATTGTTTATTTACTTTCTTTATTTCTTTTTCAGTTTTAAAAACCAATATCTTGCCACGGGGAGGGAAGTTTCAGCCTCCTCCAGGTCTTGAGCTACAAGAATTGTTTGAATTTTTTTCTTTCACCAATTGTATGAACATACATCCAAATAAACTGGGTAGAGGAGGACCCCCAAAGAGATGAAGGAAGGATCTAGGAAGGATTAACTACATCCAAGAAATTATCATAAAATTTGATTCAGAAGCATCTTTACGGGCCACTGTCAGGGTAAGAACTTAGACAAAATCCGAAGGGAAGTCTTTTGTGAAACGAGTGTTATCCTTGGTAGCAGAAGAACCCCTTTCAATGATAGAAGAAGAATTAGCGAGTAGGGTACCAGGAGAAGCAGAAGTAATCCTTTTGATTGAAGAAGGAGAGGAAGTAGAAAGTAGGGGATCATATTAATCAAGTATTCCAAGTGGAGGAGAAGAAGATTCAAAAGAATTCGCTTCGCCACGCGATTGGGGAAGCATTGTTAAACAACCTCAACCTTCTATTGAAGAACAACTTCAACCATTTGTTGCAGAACCTCTTGAGGTCTCGAGTGAATATTGGAAAATATTCATGGCACCTGCAACTTTCTCGATCGAATTCCCAATTGGAGATATTAGAGGTGATGTGTCAATGAAGCCCATTCCTTTGACAACATTGCCTAATTTCCATGGGCTTTCCTCTGAAGATCTGGACACATTCATTTTTGAATTTGAGACTGTTTGTCGGGGGTATGACTATATATTTGATGCTCAAAAAATAAAAATATTCCTTGCTACTTTAAAAGGTACATCTCTCCAATGGTTTATGGGTTTAGGGGGAAAACTATCTCCTCATGGGATGACATGAACAAGATTTTCCTAGAGATGTATCAGGATTACAGAAAATTTTGAGATATCAAGGAAGAAATATTTAAATTTATACAGAAGGAGGATGAGAATATGGAGGATTGTTTGGAACCCTTCAAATATACTTTGTAGATATCAGGCCATAGTGACCTGGACAAGGACATCTTTAAAATCATCTTTCTTTTGGAATTAAGGGAAGAGCCTCTAGAAATTTTGAACATAGTAGGAAACGAAGATATATCGAAAGAAGATTTTGACACCATCTCAAGTTATGCATTCATTGTTCATGAGGAGCTACAAGGACTAAACATGGAATTCAGACCCTGAAGACATCCAATGGGGGAGTTACGAAGGTAGAAATTAGAAATCTATTGGAAAAATTGAGGGCCGATATCTTGAGTACATTATCCGCTCAGATGGACAATTTACAAGCGAAACATAAGCAAATGGAATTTGATAATACCATAGCCATATTTTTCCCTCAATGTAGGAAGAAACATCAACTAAAAGAATGTCCATTGAACACTGTAGAGGCTTGCGCAATATGTGAACAATCATTCTACCAGCTCATGTCCTCCTCTTCCAGGACTCAAGGAAGTATTTCAGGGAGCAAATGAAGAGGTGAATCAACTGTACTTCATGGGGCCCAAGAATCCATGGTAGTCGCGACCACTGAATATGAATCAAGGTATGCCTCAAGGCCTTTCTCAATATTTTAGTAATTTAAATATTGGCCCTCAGTCAGTACCTTTTTCACCTGCATGGCCTCAATAATGTCAATACCCACCTTGGCAGTCCTGGTTTCCTCAGACTAGCTCAAACCCTTCATGGTCCCAGAATTTGCGTGGACCTTCTCCTCTTGGACAATTCCCCCCACCTATGCCACAATAACAGCTACAACTTCCTTCTAACATTCCCTCCAGTAATCCTCCCTTTCGTCCTTAGCTTCCAATCCAACCTAATCCAAATCATAACATTAATGGAGTTCAACAAGCTGACAGTATCAACCTTCCTCCGTATAGCATTTCTACTGCAAGGTGTAACGATATAAATATGTGATCTTGTCGAGTAGTGAATGCTCAGACTTCACTTATTATCATTTAACAAGTTGATGACGAAGTCACGGAAATAGAACCTCAGATAATTGGGGATGAATCAAACCAAGACTCTGTAAGTAACCCCCTCCTCAATCGACTGTTATTTAGGGATTTCAAGCTTATCTGCTTTATCCTGAAAGACTAGCCCTGAGTAAACAGAACCCTCGATCAAAGTTTGAATTTTTAGGGTAACTATTTTTTTTTTTGGTCAAAATTCCCTTACTTCAAGCTATGAGGGATGTTACTAACGTTAGGGGAATTTTGAGGTCTAAAATGGGCCTCCTAAGAAAAATGTACAACAAAAATAAACTTTATAAGAACCAATAGGATTCAAGATGATGATGTCAACCATGGGGGATGATTCACCATTTTCAGCTTATCTCCCAAAATTTTTACTCAAATTTCAAGTGACAATACTTGTTGGATGTAAAATTTAATTCCTCATCCAAGGAGTACCCATGTTGCATACTTTCGGTGGAACCTGCTACAAGAAAAATGATAAATACATAAAAAACATTATTACAATCATGTTTTTCATGTATTTCTCATTTTTCGTGTAGAAGGACCCATCGAAAGTATGCAACATGGGTACTGATTGGATGAGGAATTAAATTTTTCATCCAATGAGTACTCCTGCTCAAAATTTGAGTAAACACTATGGGAGATAAGTTGAAAATCTGAGTTGGAAAAGTAGTTTATTTCTTTTTTCCCTCTAAAATTTGATGATGTAATCAAATCTTATTTTATTATTTCCACTATTATTTTATAATTTCCTTAGGAGGCCCATTTTAAACCTCAAAATTCCCCTAATGTTATCTTGCTATAGGGAAGGTGCCTCATTATTTTTCATACAAGGAAACATCAGAAGATTATTCATCATAGTGCCCATTATTCTTGGATAACATGATATATTTTTCATATAGGGCTCGACCAAGAAATCTGATGCTATGTAGGAGAGGATGACATCTATGATGTCCTGAAGGCTGCTCATGATGGCCCCTGTGGAGGAAACTTTACAGATAAATGGACAGGTCATAAGGTTTTACATATGGGATACTATTGGCCCTCCATCTTCCAGGATGCGAGAAATTATGTCTGAAGGTGTGATAGTTGCCAACATATGGGTTAGCCTGGTCGATCAGAGGAAATGTCGTTACAGCCCCGGGTAGTCCTTAAGCCTTTTTAAAAATGGGATATTTATTTTTTTGATCCTTTGAATCCATATTCACATCAAAAATTTCATATTTTGGTTTGCACAAATTACATAACATATTGGGTAGAGGCCAAGGCCATTGTGAAACAATATAAAAAGTTGTTTCAGACTTCTTATTGAATATATTTTTGCCTGATATGGTGCTTCGAGAGAGATCATTTCAGATGGAGGAGCGCAATTCACATCACATATGATAGAAAGACTTATGAAAAATTATGGAATCAAGCATAGGGTGACATATCCATACCATCCTCAAGAAAATGGTCAAGTGGAAAGCAAGGAAAAGGTATTAGATAATATTCTCACAAAGACTGTGGAAAGATATCATCAAGATTGGGATGAAAAACTTCATGAAGCTCTCTGTGCATACAGAACAACACGGTGGAATACAACACGGTTTTCACCATTTTAGCTTGTTTATGGAAAATCCCCCTTTTTTCCAATATAATTCGAGATCAACGCACCTAGAACAACTCTTGAAGTAGGAATAGATCTGTAAGAAGCCCAAAAACATCGTCTGGAATAGCTAAATGAGCTGGATGAAATTCATTTAATGGCTATTAAGAAAAATATTGCAATCCAACAACAAAGAAAAAAATGGCATGATAAATTTATCAAGAAAAAGGTTTTTCACAGAGGGGATTGGGCATTACTCTATGATTCTCTCTTTCATGATTTTAAAGGAAAAATTTTCTCTCATTGGATGAGACCTTATGAAGTTGATGTGGTGTTTGATAATGGAACCGCCAGACTTGTCACAATTGAAGATGCACATGCTTGTTTTAAAATAAATGGGCATCACCTTAGATTGTATCACTGCCCAACTTCTAAGAACACCTTCATCAAACATATCTCTGATAAATCTGGTTTGAAGGTTGTTAGTGCAGATATTTCCTCCTCTACATCCTTTAATTAAAAAAAAACTATTATATATAATAATCTATATAAATAAATCAAATATTGTTACTACTAAATTTTTTTGCTACAGGTACTATCACTGGTGCACAATTTTGCGGAGATTGAAATTTTTCTAATTACCTAGTGTTGTTACTCCTTCGGTGCTATTACTCCAATGTTGTTACTCCTCTGGGTGGTGGAATTTTTTTTCTAAGTACCCGGTGTTGTTATTCCTTCGGTGTTGTTACTCTAATGTCGTTACTCCTTTGGGTGGTGGAAATTTTTCCATGTACCCAGTGTTGTTACTTCTTTGGTGTTGTTACTCCTTTGATGTTGTTACTCCTTGGGTGTTGTTACTCCGTAATTTTTTCTAAGTACCTAGTGTTGTTACTCCTCTGACGTTGTTACTCCTCCAGTGTTGTTACTACATAAAATTTTCTAGGTACCCAGTGTTGTTACTCCTTCATCGTTGTTAATCTGATGGTTTTAATCCTCTAGGTGGTGGAATTTTTTCTAAGTACCTAGTGATGTTACTCCTTCAGTGTTGTTACTCCTATGGTGTTGTTACTTTTCTGATGTAGTTACTCCATCAAAGCGGTTACTCCTCCGAGGCTGGTACTCTGCCTAGGTAAGTCACTAGGTACGTCCTCGATCGACTTTTGTGCATTTGATTAATAAATTTTTTGACATGATCGTGGATGCTCATCCCTTAGTTGGTGGGAGGTGTTGTCATAATTGAAACGACGTCATAATCAAATCGTAATAATTATTTTTGATGTCATCATCATAACTTGTGCCAATACGTACACTCCATGATCCTTACCCCATTCCTAGCAATTATTAATATGCAGTGGGACTTGAGATAAGTACATTTACATTAGTTAAATATTCCTTTCCAAATATTTGGAATAATTACCATAATTATCCTCCATCATTACCATAATCCACCATGATTTTTCCCATTTTCTACCATTCGATCACCGCAAGGATTACCTATCGATACTCTCCCCTAACGGTCCTCTTCTAATCCAAAGTGTCATTACTGAGCTATCTCAGAATGGGTGGAGTGTTCATAAGACATGACCCAAAGAATACAACTCTCACTCGCAGCATTGCAGATGTATGGAAAATCTTTTTAGATGCAAGCTAGGATATGTACTTTGACTGGTTGCAAGGATTCGACGAAACTATCATAGCCAAATTTGCATTGAACTTGGAGGGAAATCACTCCAGAGTGTGGGTTTTGGATGTTTCTATCATAGAGGAATCCATCTTTTTGAGTGGATTTCCATAGCAAGGGTAGAAATGGTTTTGTCGGAAATCCCCTTTGCCAGAATTCCCATAATTATTTTTACAGGTTGAGAAAACAATAATTCAAAAGGGAAGGGGATATGATTGTAAGTCCCTGCCATATCCATGGGGGGAGGTGGCATATCTTGTCATAAGGTACATAACATGAGAAGGGAGACTTGCTAATTTGTTTAAATACCACTTCAAGCTTTTGGCGCATCTTTAGTTTCAATAAACACAAATCCGGTCGTTGTATATGCCTTTCTTCCTATGTAAAAGTCTTCAACTGATGTCACAATATGCTCACCGCTCTCAACAAGTATTAGCGGTCCTCACAAATCATGGTTTGTTCCAGTTATTGGTAATGCATGATCTTGCTCAAATTCCCGTGCCTTGGTCACAATTCGTTGAATTATCGAAAGAAGAACTTGAGGTTGTGATATCTGCAAGGGAGGAGGATGAAGGAGAAGCAATGGAATTGGAAGAGACCATAATCGATGTTGTTACATAAGAACCAACATTGCCTATTGGTTCATTAGGGATGGAGGAAATGGAAACAGAAGACGTCACAGTCTATGTTGTTCCACAAGAACCAACATCGCCCATCGATTCGGTAGGAATGGAGGCAATGGAAACAGAAGAAGCCACATTCGATGCTTCTCCACAAGAAATAGCATCACCTGTAAGTTCAGTGGGAATATAATTAATGGATATAGAAAATGAAGTCTATGTTGTTCCTCAGGAACTAGTGTTGACTGAAAATTCACAGATAATATCGTCACTAGTTAGAGGATCAATAGGTGGTGTCGTTACACAAGAACCAACACTACCTATTCAAGTATATCAGAAGTCCATAGGGTAATGTGCAAGTTGTGTTGTTACACAAGAACCAGCACCACCTCTATAAGTAAATTTGGGGCCTGAAGCAGGAATCATAAGTGGTGATGTCACACATGAACCACCACCACTAGCTCATAAGAATCATGAATTTGTAGAAGGAACAGGTCCCGCGGTTGGCACTAATCCACAAGAACCAATGTTGACTTTTGGACAAGTAGACAATTTAGAAGGAATATTGGTTTAATCATTGAACAAGGAGGATGAGAAGGGAGAACCAAAAGTAGCAAGAATAGTAAGGGCAGAGATTGAATAATATGTTCCTTGTTCCCCATTTCCTGCAACTTTACAAAAAGGGGGAAATAATTTGTGTTCCCCTCAGTGCTTGGTGGAAGAAAAATATATTCCCCCAATTTTAAAATTTTTTGGAACGGTTTTGGGTACAATGATTGATACAATTACTCAGGAGCCAATACACACTAGTACACAGACAAAGAGAAATCTGGAAGCGTAAAGGTCGGCACTGATATAAAAGAACCTAAGTTGAACAGAGATCAAGTCAAAGAAATAATAGTTGATGCCACCCCTCCAGGTCCACCAGAGGAAAATAATCATGTTGAAATTGACCTAAAAGGGTAAAAAACAACTCTTGGACAATTATGAGATGGCCTTGCGGCAGAATAGATGCAAGGGAAGGATGTCGAGGATGCTACATAATCAACTGCAGTAATTCTAGAGCTAGAAAAGGGAAATGAAGAGGTCGTAATACCTGAAGAAGGAAATGAAGAGGTCATAAGACCCGAAAAATGAAATGAAGGGGTCTCTCCCCAAATGGAGGAACAAATCAAAGAAGTCAAGGTAAAGGAGGATTCGGTGGACACGTTTGTTGACAATAGTCCACCAAATCCCACACCAGCTACAGGACCAATAGAAGAAGTCGTTGTCAAACAAGAAATCATCGAACAATGTGCAAAAATGAGACCCCCTATTAAAGGAAGGTACCAACTCCAATTTAATCAAGTCGTGCAATTAAAAATAGAAAGTTGTGAATTGAGAAAGAGGGTATAGTGCTTACAGAAGAAATCAAGGAGATACAGGAAAAAGGCTAAAAAATCAAGGGTCGAGGCCATCTCGTAAACAGTTCAGAAAAAGGATAATCCTATATCTTTGATCGCTACACAAACCAAGCCTATTGAGTATTTTTATAAAACTCGAGAATTCTTTTTAGCCGCACAAATTCAGAATTGGCAAGTTGTTGTGTCTTGTCTCCAAGAGGCAAAAATCACTTTGAAGGCCCACCAAGAAGAAGTGAAAAGGATTCGTGAATAAGTTGTGTAGACCATCACTGGTTACATAGGCCATATGGACAGAGAGAAGAAAAACCAGGAGAAATAGCGGAAGAAGATTGAGAACCTGGAGGAGTAGGTGTGAATATTGTAGGTCGATAAAGAAGAAATGTTCACTTTGGCACACCAGGTAATGGTTTTCCGACCCCCTTCTCATAGCTATGCTTTGTTTCTTCACAAGAAATATATTTTCTTTTTTTTGGAAAGTATTCTTCATGAGGTCATCCATGAGATAGAAGACCCTATACAGTTTTTGTGCATCTTAAGTATTTATGATGTCTTGAATCAACACTTAATGTGTGAACTGTATATGCATGATTACTTCCTAAGTAAAAATTAGACATTCAATCCATTCTCGTTTGTGGGAGATGTTAAATTAAGAGCCTTTACTTCATATACAATCAATGAGGTTAAATGGAAGAAGACCTTTGACACATTTGAAGAAAATCAAGCCACTAAGCCACTTGTCCTTTGAATGGAAAATGGTTAGTTTGTAAATATTTATAATAAGCACGCCACTTGTTTAAAGCTTGAGGGACGTAAAGCATAAATGTTGGAAACACAGAGATGGTGCACTAATTTTTTTACAAAACAGGTGGTCACTTTTCAAGAGGAGGCTCGGGACAAGTGCCAAAAAAGATGGATGTTA
The DNA here is from genome assembly GCA_034641835.2 of Pinus albicaulis. Lineage (NCBI taxonomy): Eukaryota > Viridiplantae > Streptophyta > Pinopsida > Pinales > Pinaceae > Pinus > Pinus albicaulis. Next base: position 1,173,742,691 of record CM076580.1, read on the forward strand.
TCGTCGTCAGTTGTCAGGATTCAAGAACCTTTTTGGGCTCCTAATTTTACACAAGCATTAGAAAGGCTGCTACATTATGTTTCCTATATACACACTTGTGGGGTCCAGTTGATGGGTTTTAGGTTCTATTTTCCCATTATTTGGCTGCCAGCAGATCAGTACACTCCGGCCTACAATGTGAACAATGATTGGTGGAAGGAAGTCCTTATGATAGATGGGTATAAACCTCCAGGAATAGAAATGGCTGGGAAACATGATCTTGCTCAGCTTCATACTGATCATAGCCGCTCTAACCTAGACTTGCGTAGGTGACGAGCACCCTGACAACATAAAGAAAGACCAGTTGGGGGGAGATGTTGGGAGCTAAACTTTCACATCTTTTCCTACATTTTTATCCTATTTCCCTTCCTCATTTGTATCATTAACATTCAATTTATGTCCTAAAGTGCACAGGTATACCCCTTGTCATGTATTTATGAATTATTTAGTCAATGAAGCATAGTCGTGGGGATTATTACCACAGTGGCTTTCTAATTTTGTTATTATTGCAGATTTTGAGGTCGAATGACCAAGTTCGTAATTCTAGGGAAAACCGTCGAACTGGCAGCGCTATCTTGGGACAACACTGCAACAGTGGAACAACTTTAGATTCATTCCTCTACTATATTTTTCATTCATTTTTGTCTGCCATAAAAACTATGTAAATGTAGGCAACGAATGTCATAATTTCATGAACAATTATTGTAATAATTTGTATAAGAGAGGTTGCTAACACTGTAAAATCGTACAACGGAAGACGAAATCAATTAATGTCAAGCCTAAGGATTTACAGGGCAGGAACACATTATGGAATCAAGAAGTATTTAAAATCTCTAAGGTTTTGAGAAAATCATATTTGAACTAGTCATAAGTGTTGAATTGCGCGCTTTATCCTTCGAGAAGAGCGCCTTCTACGCGCCTTTTTGCCCAATAAGCGCGCATTCCTGGAAATGGAAAAAAGTCATTTTCCGGGACCACACCAAGCAAAGGAAAGTTACTCCTTATGTGAAAGCTGCCTAAGGACAGCCACCAACACCTCCTTAGACACTATATGAGCACACACAAAAATATTTGAGCACACAATGGAATCACACCTCTCCCTTGGGTCACTATCCATCATGTACCAAGGGAGGGAAGGAGGATTTGAAACTCACCTATATAAAGACCCCAAGAGATGAAGAAATGGTGATCATATTTTTATGCTAGCCAAAGTTTCCCAAGCAACACCAGCAGTGTGTGTGACCCGGAGTTGGAGCTAAAGAGGAATCGATAGTTGGCCACTCAACATCTTAGTCCACCACAGTAGAGAGAGAGAGGGAGACTGAATTAGAGGGAAAGCTTGGAAGGCAACATCCTTGCATCGGGACCTAGAGCCATTGCGTAGGGGCCCTTTTGCAAGTGGGTAAAATTTATTCTCCATTTCAAACGTTTAATAAGAAGAGGCCATCGAGTCATCGTTTGCATTATTATCATTTTGACTCTCTAGATAGCTTCTGTATATTTTTGTTTTAGTTTTAGTTTAACCAGAGCATACTTTAGCATACTATTTCCACTAAGTTTTATTCTTTTTAGCTCCCCCACTTTCTGCCTGTTACCAATAGTTTAAAGAGTAGACCACACTCTTTAAGCTGGTGTGATTTCGTACACTCGTGCAACTAATCCACCACAACAGGATTAGTGACTCCACTAATGTGTTCCAAGTTTATGTGGTTGTGCTATATTTTGCAGGAGACCCTTTGTCTATGCTGGAGTGGAGTTGATAGTCCTTTGACCCATCTTGTAGTCCCTATACTCACTGAGGTGACAGACTGAAGAAGGAAGCTCCTAATATTTTTACTTGCAGGATTTTTGCGCACAGTTTTTCCTCACAGAGGCACATTGCGCACATTCAGGACTGACCCGCGCATAGGATGGTGCACTTGTCAAGGCTTTTTGTGGGCAAATTGCAGACTGAGATTTTTTTCTCCCCATATTCTGCATTTTTCTGCTTCTAAGTGTGTTGGGCAGCCCCTAATGTATCTGCCAGCACTTGTGTTGATACCCCACAGCTTCTGAGAAATCATTTCTTACTGCTTTCTGTAGGCATGGAGTTAGTTTTCATTTAAGTTGGTTGTTGCAAAAAGTGTTCACATAGTTCAAGTAGAGGGCGAATTAACCATTTCTTTCCGAACAATTTATGTTTTTTCAAATTCTGGTATGCACACTTAGTTTAACTAGTCCGAGTAAGTGGCCCAAGACCACACATGCATAAGCTATTGTAGAAATTGTTTAGTTTAAATTCATTTTTTGCATCTAGGAAATTGCGGGACTAGGATTGAATCACCAATTAGAGCAAGTAATATCTGTTGTATTTGCACCATTTGGTGACCCTATACAAGCGTATGAACACTCTACATTTGTGATTCACCATCTCCCTTTAGTTACTCACATAGACTGACTAGGAATATTTGGAAGCGGCCCATTATCCGTAAATTTTTTCCATTTGAGCAAGGAACAACGTCACATAGCTTAACTAGGGGAATTTTGTAAAGGATCACCGATATCCATATGTTCAAATTATGAGATTTTTCACCATACGCTCACACACGCTCACCCACTAACCAAATAAATCTATCTAAAACTAACTTAAACCAACTCACTAAATTCTCCCCACAGGGGCCACAAAAGAATTTATAGATTAAGCTAGGATCAAAGGGGAAGGCATCCAATAAGCCGCCTTGATCACACTTCACATTGAAACATAGAAGTTGTGTATTTAGGGAGCTTTAAAATCCACCTATCAGCCCACAGAAAAGAAAACCCAAGCACGGTAAAAACCTGATTCAGAGGGGTTTAGGCTTAGGTGCAGTGTGTGCGGTATCAGTTGGGGCTACCTTACCCGGCTGATACTCGGTACTATTAGCTAACTACCAAGAAGCACAAGATGTAACGCTCACGTGGGATGGTGGTTCTTAGTGGCCAATACTAGGGCATCATTTACCCTATAGGTGACGGTGCAAGCAAGCGCCAGACCCTCTACCCTCACCTTGGTGGATTCTCTTCGGCTGACTGGGGGTGTCGCCAGCTCTTATGGGACGTTGTGCCAGTACTCGCAAGAAATATTCTCAAGGCCCAGTTACTTTTCAGTGTGTGAGGACGTAATAGGTCTTATAGGATTTTGAGTATCACGCGCAAACCAACAAAACCATTTTTTTCTTGATTGATCAAATATATTAAGTTAAAGGGAAAATTCATTTCATTTTCGCTTTGGTTTATGTATGTGGCCATAAATTTGTCGTGATCATAGACTCAATCCCCTCAAAAATTTTCCAAAACCTAACCTGGTCGAGACCCAAACAGTTCCAATAGAACCTCGTCGATCCAGGTGTATTTTGGACCTCCCCACATTATCGAGAGAGGTTCCAGGTCTTTCGCCATTTAGGCGTCAAAGATGGAACATTTCCACAATCGTTGGTTCATCCTTTCATGGAGAAACCTTAGTTGGGAACCCTAATTGGTCTCCCAACACCACACCGCACACCACTCCCCCCTCATACCTTGGGGGCCAAAGGAGCACATTCCATATGGGAAGCCAGCTGAATTCACAACAGGGTACGTCACATACTAACCCTCATTCTAACCAGAACTTTGTGTCTTCACACGTTGCCATGGCATCAACCTCCCAGTCACTCTTATTAGCGGTGTTGAATCTACCTGATTTAACCATGCTCACCAATGACCCCATAACACATGACCCCAATTGGCCTCCCATGCCCACGAAACTCCCTTCATACATACCAAAGTTTGAAGGCAAGCAAGCGGAAGACCCAGGTAATCATATAATTACCTTTCACCTGTGGTGCTCATCAAATAGCATCATTGACGATACTATTTAGTTGAGGCTATTTCAATGCACTCTTACAAGAGTGGCTGCGAAATGGTATGTGGAGCAACCTCCTGCTTCACATGGAACCTTTAGTGCCCTTGCTACCGTGTTCCTCACATACTTTCAGTTGCCCATTCACCACGATTTTGGAATGGAATTACTAAATAATTTCAGACAATCCCCCTCCATCCATATCTCAGAGCATCTCCATGAATGGAGGCGGCATCGCAGTTTATGCAAAGCTAAACTCGACGACCCGGTCCTTTTATATTTATTTTTGAAAACTATGACACCAGATATTTCAAAGGATGTGGCGCAGCGCAACCCCACATCCAAAGAGGATGCAATCAATAAATCCCTACAGCTTGAACTGATCTATATGCATTCAGGATACATCTACGATATCCTGCCTAACGCCCCGCACCTGCAATCTTACCAAGAATTTCTAGGTGCGTCTAACTCTGCAAATGGACTAATTGGGTCAATGACCCAAGGGTACCTAGGCAGCAGCAATCAAAGTCCTAATTACACACATGGTTCTACCCAGAACATGTCTCAACCCGAATTTCAAAGTCATCATATGCCGCAACAGGATTTGACTAATAGGGCGCAAATGTATCACCAAGGAGGACCTTATCCTCCGGTTGAGGGGACCCAGTATGCAGGAAGAAAAATTTACGGAAGAGATACCCCCCAATGGCCAGGTGCAAACACGGGATAGCATTATGCTCAATCCCATGAACACAACCCACCTATGAAAAACAATGCACAGGTGAAATTTGTGCAGTCGTCCCAAAATCAACCACACCAGTATGATCAAGATAACTACCCTCCGAACATGGTTAAGAAAAAAACAAAAAACAAGCCCAAAGGGAACCCTAGACAGGGGGGCAAAAAACCAACAACGCCCATTGCGATCCCAGGTTGGAGGTAACTCCAACTGGAATCAGAACCAGGAGCCAATTAATGCCCAAAGGCAAGGCAAAAGGCCACCTCTATGAACAAACCATTCTTGTTCAATGTGTGGTGAGTACGGGCACTATACTCACCACTGTCCCGAACTCCCTGAGCTTAAAAAGCTACAGAGTAACCAAGGACAAGGAGGATTTTCCCAACAAACTGCGTTGATGCAAGTAGTCCCCCCATCAAGGGACGGTTAGCACTCAGCAGCAAAACCCAGACGATTCTGGGAAAAGCAACCATGAGATCTACATGGTTGGGGAAGAAATGTTTTTCCAAACTTGGAATCATAGCTACAACACCCCACCAGACACCAATACGTCAGGGGCTAGTACAAGCGCACCGACTGCACCTTTAACCATTCCAAATATTCCTACGGAAATATTACCAAAAATGGTAAAAGGGCCTAATATGTGAGCAGGTAAATACTCCAAAGCGACCCAAAATTATAGCATTGTAGAAAATTTAGCTCAATCACCTGCTGCTATGTCCACATTGGAAGTACTACAGTCATGCCCCAAGCAACAGAAAGCCCTTCTTTCCGCGTTAGGCGTTATCGACCCTGCCGAGACGCACATGATGGCTTTTGACTTGGACAAAGCCACCCCTAGGCTTCCCTCCATGGCCGCCATCCAGATACCAGTATCGATACAGAATATTACTATTCACCGATGTGTCATTGATGAGGGTGCATCCACATGCATCATTCCAAATAATGTGTGGCAGAATTTAGGATCCCTCGAACTCAAACCTTCCTTCATCACACTTAGAGTGTATGACGGTCGTCCTTCGACCCCCATCGGCCTCTTCCAAAATGTACCGGTCTGCTTAGCCAGCAAGACGGTCCACATAGACATCGAAGTCTTGGATGCTCACTTTGTAGAAAGTTTGAATAACTAATATATTATTCACTGAGATTCTCCTGATCAAACACTATTTTAGCTTCATGCAAAATACATAATCTCTTCTACCATTGATCATTACATGCGGAAATAAAATCAATTGCATGCGCACATTAAAACCATAAACAATCACACATATGAACACAGTATTTCATGGGAAAGCTTAAAGCTGAAAACCACAACTATCTGTATATTATATGTCATAGAGATCATGTAACAATCATTGTACAAAGCTCCTCACAAGCTCTCAACACAACCTCCAATTGCTACACACTAATCAAGCTAGATCTAGCAAAACACATGCTCCAATCTCTGCCACCTGATAGCCAGCCTCTATTGCGTAATCAATGTTGTAGGATGGCTCATTGAATAACTTGAACCACCTGGCTTGTACTGCGCAATCTTCATGGGCTCCTCCAATCACTAGTTGTTGCAAATATGCAACAATATAGTCACAATTGATAGTTAACCTGCTCTTTCACCTATCTCTGCACTGGTCTCCACTGAAACTGTCCATGCACTGAAGTTAACTGATGTATTCTTTAGTTTATTAATGATTTTATAATTAGTGAATTAATTAATAATTAATTCACACCACTCTTCACTAGTGTATTAATCAGTTAGACTAAATACAACGAGCTCAACTATGTTTAGATTAGTTAAAATGAACACAACTCCATTAACTCCTCAATCAACTCCACCAAACTCTGTCACATGAGTTCTAACTGAAGTATCCATGCAATAGCTCCACTTAACCATTAGGAATAGCGTAATTCCTTCTGTCAGCTCCTATGCCACATCTGTGCACTTAACTGAAGTGCTCCGAGAGAATAAGATAATGTTTATTGTCCAAATATTATTAAGAGCTAATAATATTCGACATATCTATTTTTAGACTGGAAATCTAAAAATAGATTCCGCCCAATATGTCTAAAAATATAATTCCATATATTTTTCCCGACTTGACCAACCATCCACAAATAGCATCCTGCAACTCATAGAACATGATCCATATGTCTAAAAATAGACATAGTCTAAAAATAGACTTTGCGCCAAAAATAGCCTGCGGGCCCACTTAGTGAAGGCGACTCCCTTCCACTAAGCTCATCATCTTGTTGCAATCTCAACACTTCCTCTCAACAAGATAAGGATTATCTGCCACCCCTATCCTGCCTCTGTGGTATTCGAATTTTCTCCTGGTGAGCGCCTTCATCAAGATATCATCATCCTAATCCTTCGTGGGAATGTATGAAAGTAACATGATCTTCCGCTGCACACAATCTCTGATATGATGAGACCGATGCATGAAGCCATGTCGCCTCAACTCATCCTCCTGTCTATACCATGATCCATATCCCGATGTGCCTCTGATATATCTCAATACATGCTTGCCTGCCTTCCAGTAGAGCTTGGTAGGCTTAACCATAGCTTGTGAAAGCTGGTTCACAGCATAACATATGTCGGGTCATGTATTGACCAGATACATAAGCGAACCCACCAACTGTCGATAAACAGTGGCATCCACTACCTCCACCGAAGTAGCATCCTCCTTCCTCCATCCACCAGGAAGAGGAGTATCAACAGGCTTACAACCATGCATGTTGAACTTCTCCAGTATCTCCCAGGCATACTTGCCTTAAGAAACAAACAATCCATCACTGCGCTACCAAATTTCCAATCCCAGGAAATAATGAAGGAGGCCCAAGTCCTTCATCTCAAACTCATTTGCAAGATCAGCCTTGCATGAGTGTATCAGCAGTTTATCACCTGTCAAAATCAAATCATCTACATAAAGTACAGTGATCAGCAACTTACCCTCCACCACTATCTGGTATAGGTTCGGATCCGCCTCACTCTTGAGAACTGCAGCCAGGAAGAATCAGTTTATCCATGTGGTACCAGGCACGAGGTGCCTGCTTCAACCCATACAACGCTCTCTGAGCCCGCACACATGCGACTCGGGCCGTCGAAGATCCCCAAACCTTCGGGCTGCTGTACCCCTACCCTTCAAATGAATCCGTTGAGGAACGAGTCTTCACATCCATCCGATGAATGTGCCACCCTGAACGCGCCCGAGAGAGTGAAGAACCTACCGTATGGAAGAATACTCAGCAAGGAAAAAGGTCTCCTGATAATCGATCCCCTCAATCATGGAGAAGCCTCGGCACAACTGCCTTGCACTTATCCACACTCCCGCCGCCCGTCTCGCTTTCACTTTGTAGATCCATTCTAACCCACCACCGATTTCCTTTCCGGCCTTGGGACACCCTCTCATGCATCGACAATCGAATCATACTCTTCCACCATGACATCTACCCATGCGGGATCCTCCACAGCTTCCTCGAAAGAGGATGGCTCTGTCACGATACACTTTCTCATAAGAGCCATGTATCCAGTATACCGATCAGGTGACTATCTCTGTCTACGCTTTGATGTAGGTGCTCCCACAACCTTCTCTGCATCTTGAGCCAGTCGTTCAGCTTCTGTAGTGCGCTTCCGCCCTCTGATGGTTGGCACTGCATGAGTGTTCTCTTTCACTCCATAAACTTCCTCTTATGGCTGATCCACATCCTGAAGCTCATCCTTAAGAACTAATAGCTCCTCATCTGCATGCAAGTGTGGCTCCCTCTCAAGCAAACACTTCATGGCTTTCTCCTCATGAAATTTGATATCCCATCACACAACAGTCTTGCTACTGTCTGGAAAATACACATGATAGTTGTGGGGTGTATCAGTGTACCCCACAAATATCCAACCCTCTGCATTCGGCTCCAGCTTCTTCCTGGCATCCTTCGTCACATGAATGTAAACATGTGAACCAAAAATCCTCAAATGGGAAATATTAGGCTTCTTACCAGAAAATGCCTCCTCAAGTGTACTCATGCCAAGTATCCTGTGAGGACAACGGTTCTGCACATATACTGTAGTATTGCATGCCTTAGCCCACAAGTGTATGGGAAGGCCCTGATCATGCAACATTGCCCATGCAGCACCCACGATCATTCTATTCTTCCGCTCAACAACCCCATTCTGATGTGGGTTATGAGGTGCTATGAGCTCTCTTCGAATTCCTGCTGCACTGCAAAAGTCCTTGAATTCACCAGAGATGAATTCACCACCATTGTCGCTCCTAAGAGCCTTCACCTTCTTCCCTAATTCTTTCTCAACCAGTGCCTTGAACTCACAGAACTTTGAGTATGTCTCGCTCTTCTTCTACATGAAGAAGATCCAACACTTACAAGAAAAATCATCAACAAATATCACATAGTACATGTGCTTTGTTGTTGAAGCGATTGAGAAAGGTCCACACACGTCTGTGTGAATTCTATCAAGGATCGTCGTGGCATGAATATCCTTCTCGTGAAAGGTGGCTTTAACAAATTTTCCCAAGGTACATCCCTTGCACTGATCTGACTGCACAAGAGTACCCTTAGGAAGTCCAGTAGAAATCTACTGCAGTATCTTCAAAGCTCCATGGTGAAGGTGGCCCAATCTCCGGTGCCACAGCTCGCCATCATCCCAGCTCACCACTCCTTCTGCCTTGCCTGCCATTGCTATGCAGCCATCTACCTGCAATTGATAAAGGTTCTTAACTCAAACCCCTATCCTCCGGGTCTCACCAGTTGCCTTACTACGCAAGAAATCCTTTCCCTCGCTAAAGACAACATCATATCCCTTGTCTTCTAACATCGCCACAAAGATCAGATTCTTCTTCAATCCTGGAACATGCATCACTTCCTTCAATACGAAGGGTTTACCAGACTCCCTCTCAAAGGAAATGGTACCGATACCGGTCGCAATGTATCTACCATCATCGCCCATCTCGATGTGCACTCCAAGATCTTTCTCATCCAGATCAGTAAACAAATCTCGATCTCCTGTCATGTGAAAAGACACACCACTGTCAAGAAACCACACTGATCCCGTCATACTTGAGACCAAGCATGCGATCAGTGAAAAATCCATCTCAAACTGCGAGGCTAAGGCCTCTCCAGCTGCAGTCCCAGCAACCTACTTATTTTTCTTCTTTTGTGGACAACTATGTGTACACTGTTCCAGTGTTGGTGACAGTGAAAGCACTTCACCTTGGACATGTCCTCCTTCTTGCCTTTCGCACTGGAATGAGAAGCTTTCTTGCTCTTCCCCTTCTTTGCTTTGGCATCCAAAGTGAAATTCTCTTCATTATATTTCCTTGATGAAGATCCGTCCCTGGTACTCCGCCTTATCTCCTCCTGCACAAGATCCGACCAAAGTCGCTCCCATCCTGGAAATTTCTCCCGACCATTGACAGAGTCCTAATAGGAATGCCAACTCTTCGAAAGCCCAAGGAGAGCCAAGCTCACCAAGTCCTCATCATCAAAATTAACCCCCACACTTCCCATCTCATCCCTACATTGGACAAACTTTGTGAGGTACTTGGGAATATTGTCGCCTTTCTCCATTTTTATGTTTCTGAGTTTATCCTTGAGCGCCAACTTCCTCTGGTCGCTCTTGCTTTGAAATAAATCTATCAAAGCTTTCCACATCAAGAATAGAGAAGCCTTACCATGAAGGCTGGACACTATGTGATCCTTCACACCTTCCAACAGAATCCTTCGACACTTTGTTGTCTTCTTTTGCCATGCGTCAAGTATGGAGGCATCACTAGAAGTAGGTTTTGGAATTTATGCATCTATGAACTCCTTCAACCCATTTTCATCCAACACCGCCTCCATCCTATCCTTCCATGCAATATAATTCGAGCTGCCCTCAAGGGCATACTCCAATCGCAATCCGTTGAAAGACATCTCAACTTCGACACCAAGAAAACACTGCTGCAAATTCGAATTCCACCAGCACAAAACTCAATCGCTTCAATGTTTTTCAATTGCTCCAATGATCAATATCGCTCTGATACCATGTAGAAAATTTGAATAACTAATATATTATTCATCGAGATTCTCCTGATCACACATTATTTTAGCTTCATGCACAATACAAAATCTCTTCTACCATTGATCATTACATGCGGAAATAAAATCAGTTGCATGCGCACATTAAAACCATAAACAATCACACATATGAACACAGTATTTCATGGGAAAGCTTAAAGCTGAAAACCAAAACTATCTGTATATTATATTTCATAGAGATCATGTAACAATCATTGTACAAAGCTCCTCACAAGCTCTCATCACAACCTCCAATTGCTACACACTAATCAAGCTAGATCTAGCAAAACACATGCTCCAATCTCTGCCACCTGATAGCCAGCCTCTATTGCGTAATAAATGTTGTAGGATGGCTCATTAAATAACTTGAACCACCTGTCTTGTACTGTGCAATCCTCATGGGCTCCTCCAATCACTGGTTGTTGCAAATATGCAACAGTATAGTCACAACTGATAGTTAACCTGCTCTTTCACCTATCTTTGCACTGGTCTCCACTGAAACTGTCCATGCACTGAAGTTAACTGATGTATTCTTTAGTTGATTAATGAGTTTATAATTAGTGAATTAAAATAATTAATTCACACCACTCTTCACTAGTGTATCAATAAGTTAGACTAAATACAACTAGCTCAACTATGTTTAGATTAGTTAAACTGAACACAACTCCATTAACTCCTCAATCAACTCCACCAAACTCTGTCACATGAGTTCTAACTGAAGTATCCATGCAATAACTCCACTTAACCCTTAGGAATAGCGTAATTCCTTCTGTCATCTCCTGTGCCACATCTGTGCACTTAACTAAAGTGCTCCAAGAGAATAAGATAATGTTTATTGTCCAAATATTATTAAGAGCTAATAATATTCGACATATCTATTTTTAGACTGGCAATCTAAAAATAGATTCCGCCCAATATGTCTAAAAATAAAAGTCCATCTATTTTTTCCAACTTGACCAACCATCCACAAATAGCATCCTGCAACTCATAGAACATGATCCATATGTCTAAAAATAGACATAGTCTAAAAATAGACTTTGCGCCAAAAATAGCATGCGGGCCCACTTAGTGAAGATGACTTCTTTCCACTAAGCTCATCATCTTGTTGCAATCTCAACACACTTGGATTACAATATACTCCTTTGGCAGAGTTACATGTATGCCATGTCTGCCATAACATCCTTCATCTTTTGCATCATGATGTTTCCCCACGAGGATCGAATCATTACGGTAGACCAGCTGACATACAGTGAAAAACGTCCCCTAACCAACATGGATGTAATTATACCCTATGTAGATATAGTCGCAGATGGTATTTCACGATATCAATAATATGGTCTTGGCCAATTCAAACTGTCGTCTGTCCTAGGGTAATTCCTAGGAGATCCTCCCATTATCCCTAAGGTGTCGCCCAATGCCACAGGGGCCCCGGTGTGCATGATGTCCACATCAAGTGCCGAGGTGAGTCAAGACATGGAATAAAGCATTAATGACATCGAGGCATCATCCACGGCACCCTCTCTAGCCTACACCGCCTCCCAAACCCCTTTCCTCTACCCACCTCCTAGCTTCGTCTCCCAGCAGGTTTTGGCGACACTGGTGTTACCCAACATATCGTTGGCATTCCCAGTTTGGTACCTTGTTCCCCCTTTCGGAACAGGAGCCAAAAACGTTACTACTGTAGGGTTAAAGCCCCTCAATCCCAAGGAGCCCCAATCTAATCAAGAAACGGTCGCAACCACCCCTGCAAGGGAAGTTCCCATTGCGAAACCGGTTACCACAGACAAGAAAACCACAAAGAGAGGAAAGAAAGCAGTGACCCCCACCATGCAAAGGGAGTAATCAACCTACAATATATGTGATGACATAGGCCACCCTACCCACATATGTCCAGAGTTAGATGAGTTAAAACCACTCCTTGGCTCCGAAGCAAACATCTCGACGTCGCGTTCCCATAAAAAGGAATCGGCCACCAAAAGTACAGGAAAACCGCTATGTACCAATCACGCATGCACTCTCTGTGACACCTATGGGAACTATACCCACCATTATCTAGAAATACCATGATATAGGGACGCCTTACATACAATTGAGCGATCCTATCAAGAGGATCCCTCCATCCAGTCTATCAATGATGAGCTGTGTACCATCCTATACTTACAAGAGGAGCATAGATTTGTAGAAAGACCCCAGTAATTCCCATTATACATTATACGCTATGCAATGAACATGGCCACTACCTCGAAGAGTGCACCGCATTGGAGCTCATTCACAGATGGTATCCAATCAAAAGGGTTTATTATGTGGGACTACGGGAAGCGTAATTCACATGCCCGCTATGCGCCGAAAATCACCTCTTGGAGGATTGTCACTACATACCTCACTTCTGGCTAGCCCTATCTAGCCTCTGCTTAGCCATAGCTCACCTTTCCCAAGAAGATGATATGGATGTCGAGTCCACAGGAAGCTCCATGACCTAAGAAGAGGATATGAGCGGGTCTATCATGTTCTTGTCAGCTGAAGAATGTCCTAGCAAGTAACCCCTAGTTACCCCTAACAACACTTCATGAAACACACCTGCATGCACGTTATGCAAAAGGACAGACCATATAGTCGTCCATTCCCTGACTTAGCAACATTGCGAAATTGGTTCCCTACCCGGCCTCAGACCAAGCACGATGGGACCCCATATCACAGATATTTTACCTGATATATCAGGGTAATCATTATGACCTACATTATACTTATGTCTCACGGATCCATCCCACTATCGACATGATTAATGCCATAGAAAAGAGAACGGACGATCTCCAGGAGTGGCATAAAAGATACATCGCCGGCTCAACATCCCCACCACCGCAATGGTGTGTCAAGCCTGATAAGACCACACACCAACCACATGTACCCCAGGGAAAGCTTAGGATAACATGCGGCCTATGTGATCTAAACGATCATCGAGTCAACCAATGCAGAGAAATCAAGCCCCTTGCAAACAGTCTCCACATAGTCTCATATCTCCCTCAAAAAATTCTCTCTAATAAAGAGAGGATCACATGCAATTATTACTGAATTTTCTCACACTTCCATCAAATGTTTAAGTGTGCACATCTCCCTAAGCTGAGAGTAGCTCGAGTGGCATTAAGCCTACCAACTACCAAAGAGGAAGACAAGTCTAAACCAACGACGTGGAAATGGAAGCAGAAGATGACCTCTTCTATGATCGACCCTTTCCAAGCGTCCACATTAGGGACAACGAGTAGTGTAGAATCTCACACTATATTCTTTGTCAGCGCTGTGATACCGTGCACCATTTGCACTAGCCAAGATCACACACGAGAGGTATGCCCACTAATGAAAGCATTCAGGCACCTCTGTGATAAGAACAAATTCCACCTACTGAAAATTGACTATCCTAGCAGAAATCCAACCATATGCTCACACAGGACTCCATTACCAAGATCCTTCCCCCGCAGCATGCTAGTGACACAATTCACCACATACAACTTGTATCATCACACACCCAAGATAGGATTCCAACCACCCCCTCATCCCAGTATTTCCACTTTATTCCTGTCACAAAACACCAAGGTACCTTACACTTTTGCATTGATTCCACAAAATTCCAAACTTGCATGCCACCATTGAACTCCTTGATGACACCCAACCTCTAGAAAAATGCCTAGTAAAACTAGCGCTGGTTGACGAAAGTCAGTGACAATCACTGCAACATAATGAGGCCCATAAGAAAGGGGTGAAAGCATCATTCAACTGCCACATCACCCCTCATTCATTTACCGAGGGCAAGTTAGTCCTTCGCTATGATGTCGGAAAAGAGGCCTTAGCGCCAGCAAAATTCGAAACCTTGTGGAAAGGACCCTATATCATCAAAAATTGTCTCCAGAAGGGGGCATACATCTTGATGGAACAAGACGGGACCTACTTCACTAACCCTGTCAACGGCCTGTACCTCAAGAAGTTCTACCCATAAGGGCCCTAGTAGCCCTTATCCCCTAGAGTTAGAGTACACAAAAATTCCAACACCAAAATATTTTTGACCCAAAGACCTATGTAAAAAACACGCTCAAAGTGCCACCATGGATCACCAACTTAAACCCTATTTCGGATTTGTTGATGGAGCATCGCGATGGTCTCAAAACTTAGCTGCAGCTGCCTAGGTAATCTACCACCCTGACCGATCACCACTATGTTCAAATGACATGTGCATTAGATCAACAACCAACAATAAGGCAAAATGTGATGCCATTATCGAGCTTATGTGCGAGGCCCTCCATCAGGGCATCCGCCATATGCATGTCTACCTCGATTCCCAGCTAGTATTATCGCAGTTAAACCAAACATTTGAAACCAGAGACACAAACCTGTCTAGAAAATATTTGCGTGCCAAAAGATTAAGCAGACAATTTGATTACATTAAATTTTCACATGTATCAAGGAATCAAAACCAAACAATTGATTGCATAGCTAACAATATCCTAGACTGGAAGGCATTGCGAATAAACCATCATACATTAAAAACCAAAAACATAGATATCCATCAGCATAACACAAAATACATAAACTGAAATATATATGACACCATGTAGAGCCGCAAAAACATCTCTTCTATATGTGTGTGTGTGTGTGTGTGTGTGTATTTGAGTACAAAAATAGTATCGTTGGCCCATTGGCTAGCTCGAAGATACAAAGTTCATCAAAAATAAGGGAAGCATCCTCATAAAGGGCACTTTTCCTGTGTACAAAACTACCCTAGGGGGGTGCCCCCTCAGGAGGAGCACCTGGGCCCACCACTGCTCCTGGTGCCACCACCGGAGCTGTTTTCACCACTGCAATAGCTACCCGTCGTAGAGTGGGCTGATAATCCCTCTCATAGGCCATCACCGTCTCTAGCCAAACCTCCTCGAAGTCGTCCATGAAACCTCGAGTGAGAATCCCTTGGGTCAAGTGGTCCACTCGACCCTGGAAGTCATCTAGAGCAGCCACCTAAGCCGTAAGAACTGTAATGTGCGCCTCAGCTACATCTGAACGATCTCGCTCGGCCAGAACCTTAGCTGTAGCCGAGCTGTTGCCCTCACCAGAAGGGCCATCACCATCCCCGCCAGGTCCACCGGCACCACCACCCGGTCCACCTGCGCCACCTCCCCCCTGACCACCACGAGGTCGTGGCAGAGGATCGTGACCCACCAGTCGGGCCACTAGACGTCCCACCTCGCCAACATCTGCACGAGTAAACAAAAGAATGTCAGTGCCACTAAAAAAATTCATAAGTACATAAAAACTCCAACAAATGCAGAAGAATATAACATATACCTGCAGGACCCCAAACATAACTGAAAGGGATACTAATATCAGGATCACCCTGAAAGTCCATCCCTGCATACGGGTAGAGAAAAAACATCTGTGGGTTGGCCTCAAACAAGGCCTATGTCGTGTCATTCCAATAACGACCCACCATGCCACCACTGCCATGCGGCATCACCGGAGCCCACCTCCTCATGTAGGGTTCCCGCGGCCCCCCAATAGGCACTGTCACAATGGGCCTCAGCAGCACCACCCTCTCATACATAATGTTGCACAAGATGCTAGCATATGAAAATGAATTGGATCCACATTGGACCCTGTTCAGTTGCGACACCATACCATCAAAACAGAAGTGGGTGAAATCGAAAAAATGCCCGCCCTTCAACCAGCGTAGAACTCCCACTTGTGGGCCTGATGCCCAATGTGGAGCAAATGGCCCCGCTAGTCGCACAATAATGGCCAAAGCACACTGCTCGGCCACATTTGTCATTGATGCAATATTGATGCACCCCTTAGTAAGAGGCTCATCGCTGCAATGCCTCCTCCGGAACCTATCTAGGTTCACTCTCTGAGTAGTGAGTGGATACCTCAGTGCCTCACCCTGAGGTAGTAACCTGGTCACGAAGTATATATCCGTCTCCAGACAGATAATAAAGTTCTTCCCCCTCAGTATGAACATATTGCACGTCCTACGGCAATGTTGTATAATGTAACATAACAATCGATCCTGAGACTGAAGAAACTTGTTCTCAGCAAATTTCAGAAGTCCCCATGTGGCCAACTGATGGCGCGCCCCAGCATCAGCAGATAGAGTGGCTTGGATCTCTGGCCAATCTCACTCTCTCCACACCAACCTTCCAAGCAACACAGGCACCCATCAGTACAGAGAAAAACATTAAAACAGGCAAAAAAAAACTCTAAGTTTTTATGTCACCCTGCCCTTTGCGTGCCTGTCTCTCAGACAGGCGCGCCCTTGCGCGCAAAAAGGAGGAAACAGTGTGCCCTTGCACGTATGTCCCTCAGAAATGCACGTAAGGAGGGCACCTCTTTGCCTAGATCACCTGTACAATCTAGGATAAAAAATCCTTTTGAGGCCATACAAACCCAATTTGTACGGCCCCCAACACCATCAAACTGGAAAAATTGAAATACAGGATGTCATGAAAGTTACCTCGACATAATATTGCTAATCTTGTGTACACAGGCTGACTGCAATGGAAAGAAAGGATCTGCAATCACCTCTGATCTCCAAAAACTTAGCAAGTACAAATCAATAGGATTAGGGCCATAACCCCATATTTATTGCCCTTTTCCAAAACTTCAGAGGTCAATAACAGGAGATCAGGAGGTCCATTCTGCAAATCGTAAGTTGCACCATCATCAGTATGCCATGAAAAATGAAAGTGATGCCACACATTCGCTTTCCCGAAAAATAATTTTTTTAGCACTGGCAGGTATGCACCCTCCCATCTTCCTTTCCAAAGTTCATGTCTTTCAATAACATTTGATGAAAAGAATATGCTTTCACTTGAGGTATTGTTTTTTTTAGGAAGAACTCACAAACTGTTCACAACACCATCCATTGGAAGTTTTGGAGTAGGTATCATTCTACCCTCAACATGATAGAGTCCCAGAAAACTTTGCATATCCTGAAATCATTTCTCCATCAGAAATAAACCATGGGGTCCTCATACCCGACCATGTTTATCACCACCTCACCCCGCATATGATAAACGTCCGCGTTGGTCGGTAGAGCATCACCTCCATGGCACTCGTCACCCAAAGTAGACCATATATCACAGCACGAGTGACACCATGGCCATACCATTTCGGTCTAGGAAGCACCTCATGCCCATCCATCTATCATGCATAAGGTCAAGTTTACCATTCAAACTCAAAACCCCCTTCCCGGACGACCGGGCTATACAAGCAGATTGAAAGAACACCTTCGCGCATCACATTTGGCCCACCATACCTCCATCAGCATAATCCCATCTACGACATCCTCTGCTTCATCAACCCCACACATGAGACCAACCAACGGGACCCATACCCCTAGCAAAACACCATCCTCACACCTTCAGTGAGTGACCCTCTTTCATTTTTTGGGGTACTTGTCTTTGTGTTTTGTACAAACCAAACCCCATTATTTTATTCTTTTGGTAAGTGTACAAAGACAACAAATGATTCCCTTCACCACTTCACCCTCATATTTCACCTTTTCTCCCATGGAAACAATCCCCCATTCCCCTTGGTCGAATTATTTCACCCCCATGCATGCACCATCATGACATTCATAGTTGATCCACACCCGCCCTGGAAGTCCTACCGACTCCAAGGATTTTCCCTTCAAAACTAACTATGACTGTTGCCAAGCTACTCAAGTATAATTCGATCTCGGGCCATTGAATCCCCATCATCCGTTTTCAATCACCTCTCACCAACATGCCTATATTAAACTCATCACATAGAGGTCCCCGACCCCCCATGTCGGCGACCCATGGTTCGGTTAAGGCTTCCTTTTTGTTGACCTCAACACCTCTTTTCCAAAAAGGAAGCAGTACCTTGGATTACCCCTCCCCATGCAAAGCGATATCCTCGGGTGGCACTGTGGGAGACATCATTGTCCACATATTTCATCGATCCTCCTAACATTCGACCATAGCAAAAGCTTTCATGTCACAATGGTATCGTACCTTACAACCATTTCACTTTGATCAGATCTGTCGAAGACCTGTGCCTCCATAGTTGTCTCTGACAACAATGCTTACACGGGAAGGTCCCGACTAGCACATATGCGTACATTGCGCAGTAATATGCCATGCCAAGATCACGCATATGGGTACCAAATTCCACCTATTGTCAAAGAAAAAATTCCCCTGAGGGTTTCAGCAATCATCGTCAACAACCACCAGCGCCACTACCACAGTAGTGGCACAAACAGCACATGTATCTATTAATTTTGTTTAACTAGCCATAGCATCACGAGCATGGGACATGCCCGCCTCATTGAAATTTTGTAAATATGTTGTATAGTTTTTTCTGCTTGCAAGGGATGTCTTAGGCCATGGTTATCTTGGAAACGGTGCAAGGTGTTGTCAATTCCAAAATTCATGCAGAACTCTCTCTCTCTCTCTCTCTCTCTCTCTCTCTCTCTCTCTCTGTACAATACAGAAAAGAAACTATAATGTATTTCGGCTATACAGTTCTTCCTAGACCTCACAAATTAGGGGGAAACTATTAACACTGGAAAATCATACAGCAGAAGACAACAACAATTAATGTTGAGCCTAAGGATTTACAGGGCAGGAACACATTATGGAATCAAGAAGTATTTAAAATCTCTAAGGTTTTGAGAAAATCAGATTTGAAGTAGTCATGAATGTTGAATTGCGCTCTTTATCCTTCGAGAAGAGCACCTTCTGCGTGCCTTTTTGCCTGATAAGCACGCATTCTTGGAAATGGAAAAAAAATCACTTTCCAGGACCATACCAAGAAAAGCACTGTTACTCCTTATGTGAAAGCTGCCTAAGGATAGTCACCAGCACCTCCTTAGACACTATGTGAGCACACAAAAGAATATTTGAGCACACAATGGAATCACACCTCTCCCTTGGGTCACTATCCATCATGTACCAAGGGAGGGAAGGAGGATTTGAAACTCACCTATATAAAGCCCCCAAGAGATGAAGAAATTGTGATCACATTGTTATGCTGGCCAAAGTTTCCCAAGCAACACCAGCAGTGTGTGTGACCCGTAGCTGGAGCTAAAGAGGACTCGATAGTTGGCCACCCAACATCTTAGTCCACCACAACAGAGAGAGAGAGACTGCATCAGAGGCAGAGCTTGGAAGGAAACATCCTTGCATCGGGACCTAGAGCCATTTCTTAGGGGCCCTTTAGCAAGCGGGTAAAATTTCTTCTCCATTTCAAACGTTTAATAAGAAGAGGCCATCGAGCCATCGTTTGCAGAATTATCATTTTGACTCTCTATATAGATTCTATATATTTGTGTTTTAGTTTTAGTTTAACTAGAGCATACTTTAGCATACTATTTCCACTAAGTTTTATGATTTTGAGCTCCCCCACTTTTTTCTTGTTACCAATAGTTTAAAGAGTAGACCACACTCTTTAATCCGGTGCAATTTCGTACACCGATGCGACTAATCCACCACAACAGAGGTTACAAAGTTGTGGAGAGGATGCTATCTTATGAGATAATTGATAATCTATAACAGTACTTTTGTTCAAGTTAATGGAATCCATATTTCTAATTTTTTAGTGAGTTGGTGCTTATATCACAGCCTTCATCAGGGATTTGGACCCGCTCTCCTCACCAGGTGTTGTCTAGTTAATGTGTGTGATTAGTTTCCTTTATTGCATCATGTTTTTCCTTTATTCTTTGTGACAACTAATGTGATTGTTGTGAATCTTAATGTTGTAAATCTAGTTGTTATTTACAATTGATTGTTGCTATCATTTCATTGTTGTTACAGGGGTTTGTTGTTTTACATAGTTCATTGAATTCGTGATTGATACATAATTGTGTAATTTTCATCTGCACATAATTTGCATGTTATCCTGGCAATATCCAAATGCATCTTGGATTGATAATTAATGTGGGAAAGGGTTTAATAATATCATTCACACTTGGACATCAACAAAATTCTAAAGAGAATTACTTACCTTTTGAATTAATTATGGAAATGGATAACATGACACATATAGATATTGTCTCTTAGGGAGATTTCCTCCCTATTGATATTTTTCTAGGGAAAAACTTAAATATAAATGGTGGATTGGAACCTACCTAGCGAAAACAACTTATTGAAATACTACAAAGGTATAACAATTCTTTTTCATGGGACTACACTAGTATGAAATGAATACACCCAAAATTATGTAATCATCATATCCATATTAAGGAATATTCTTGACCTATTTGATAGCCCCAATAGAGAGTGAATCATACCCTATTGTCGTTCTGACAAACACCCTCCAAACATTTACCTACACTTGAATTTTGGAGCCTTTTGTGGGTCTTTTGATCGGTTGTTTTGTGGTCATGATCGGTCGAAGTCACTTTCTCACACATGCTTAGTTCGCAAAAAGTTCATGAGCAGATTCTTTTACACAATATTGAAAAAATATAGTACGTTCCATCAATACAGTGCTTGTGAAATGTAAAACCCATTTCGACAGTCAGTGCACACTTTCATTGTAAGTCCCTCACTTTTGGCTGCATTTTATACTTCTATTATGGTGATTTTTTCGAACTGTCAGTTTTTCTCAACTTCGCTTTCACGAGTGTAATTTTCATGCTTTCAAATGTCACTTTTACTTTTTTTTCGCTTTAATTAGTGTCATTTTCATGTTATCTTCACTCTGGCATGTGTCACTTTCAATTTTTTTTTTCTCTGTATTGGAAATGTCGATCTCACTTTTTTCTTGATATAGTAAATGTCATATTTTATTTGTGGAGTGCTACATAATTCACAAAAGCTAGTTTTGGTGTTTCCAAGGGGTAAAATTTGTGTAAATGAGTTGGTCTTAAAATGTAAACATGTATCGCACTCATTTCCATAGTTTTAGGCACCCTCGCACAGGTGTCATCACGGTCGTCATAAAGTGTATCTTTGGTGTCAAACTTGGTGTAGGTTGTCGCAAAGTTGTTGCATTAAGGACAGGATGTTGTTCAAGTGTTATGAGTGTTCCATGTTGTGTTTTAAAGTGATATAAGTTTGTGGTCATTCTTAGAGTTATGATTTTTCCTATCTTCCTCTCACTAATTTGACACTTAGTTAAATTGGGAAAACTCTCCAACCAGACCACTCAACCTCCTTTAGCCAACATGAACTGCGCATTGCGCAGTATCAACCCTCAAGCAACAACCTTGCCTCTTGGCACTAAAAAATGTGTATTTTATGCCTCTCAAAACTTCACACTGCACAATCTCAATTCCCAAGTCCAGCCCCTTATCTCCAGTACTATGCAATCCTTGCCTCCATCCATCCTTATCTATGCATTGCGAATTCTCAAGCATCAAGCCTCATCCTTGAGATCTTGACCTGCATAACTATGCAATCACTTTTCCTCTCTCCCTCCAAAATTTTGCATTGGTCAAATTAAAGCCTCAAGTTTGACGACTTCAAACCCTTAACTACATAATCTCCCATAATGTTCTCGTGTTTGAACTATGCATTGGGAAAATTCAAGCCTCAAGCTTGACCTCTTGGGTTCCTCAACTGCGTAGTCACTCAACCCAGGCCTTCAGAACTACACATTGTGCAGTCTCAAGCCTCAAACCTATAGCTTGAGCCCTTGAGTCCCTCAACTATGAATTCCATGTGCTTAGGCCTTCAAAAATACACATTATGTAGTTTCAAGGCTCAAGCCTACAACTTGAGTCCTTGAGTCACCCAATTATGCAATCTTTTGACCCTAGCCATCTTGAATTGTACATTGCGTAGTATCAAGCCTCAGACCCAAAAAATTTTCTCTATAATTTCACAATCCCTGAGTCAATCACTCAACCAGTCAGTATTTCTAGCCCTTACAAGTGATTTCATGAAGCCTCTTAGGCTAGGCATTTATCGAACTAATGTCGTATTTTCATGTGTTGTTTGCAATCATAGGTAATCTATTATTTCATGACAAGATGATGACGGAGGAGATGGAGAAGGAGACCATGCTAGAATATGCCTAAAGAGATAAGGAGATAAGATGATCATCAAGCAAGAAGGTAAAGGAAAAATGGATTATAGCGGAAGATGGAAGATCAAGACCACATTGAAGACTCCTTATCTTCAAGTCATAAGGAGGAGGAGGAAGAAGAACATGCACCATCTTTTCAGTGGAAGACACTACTAAATCAATGACAAAAATTGACTTGACATCGCCATGTCATCATGTAGTCCATGTCATTAGTGTCATGTCATGTCGTGTCATGAGCCATCATGTGCCACATCATTTGTGGATTATGTAATTCTATATTGGAAAATTTAATGTAAAGTGGAAGTCAAAGATTCATCTATGTAATGTGAAGAGTCATGTAGGAAATCAAAAAGTCATGTGAAGCCAAACAATCATGAGGGTAGTCCAAGAGTAATAAGGGAGGTTAAGGATCACCCCATTTGTTATATACACACCCTCATTATTCACGCAAATTTTTTTTTACCTTGGCTTCTCCCATAAGGCATCAGAGAGACAAAGCCAGTACTTTTGAGGAGCAAGTTGTGGCTCCAACACTCCACTATTGGAGCTAGTGATGTTCGTTGTATTCATGTATCTTGGGAATTTTACTTAATACTTGAAGCCTGATGGCCGACACGTTTTCATGCATGGATCATGAATATTTGTAATATTTTTCTTTGAATGGTTATGATTCATGTTTATTTTCACCTATACTAAATTAGTTTAATTATTATGGTTATTTTAGTGCTTATCTTATTGAAAATGTGTTTTAATAGTTGTAACATAATCGCATGTATGTGGACTATTCTGCTTGATGTTAGGCAATTCTCTTTTGCTTATGTGTGCCCCTACTAGTGTGTTACTATTACCTCTCTCTTAGAGTCTCACCTTTCCTCCCTCTGCAATAGAAGAACCTTGATACACCTGCAATCAAACTTTCACCAACAACACTTACTTGCTTTTCACAAAGGCACATGCAAGATTCTCTCTCTTGCTAAAAACTAAAGCCAAGGAAAATTTATAAGAATGTATGGAAACCGGGCCGATACTCTAGATGGGGCCCCTATTCCAAATGCGTGAGGTCTAATCGAGACTTCACATTGGGGAGACCCCTTTGGTTGATGGATTTTCAGCACCCATCAACAAATGGTACTAGAAGGAGGGCTAGATGACAAGTCATGCCCATTGAGTCTTCTTTGAATCTCTTATCCAAAATGGATCTTCCCCAAGTCATAATCCTGGGATGTTTTTCTAAAGAGATTAATCTTACAGTTTTGAGATTTATATGGATGACTTTACCCCATACAAGGATTTGTTTGAAGAAGGATTGGAAAACTTAGAAAAGGTACTCAAAAGATGAAAAAAAACACTTGTTTATCTGAGTACAATAAAATGTCACATGATGAGGTAAGAGGGAATAGTTATGGGACATTTTCTCTCAGTCCCTAGAATTCGAGTTGATCCTACCAAGGTAGAGGTAATATTACATTTTCAGGTACTTGATGAATAGCCCTATCACCCTCGGTCATATTACAAGGTGGTTATTTTTAATTCAAGAATTTGACATTACTATCGTAGATAAACCAGGAAGTAGTTGTTGATTTCCTGTCTAGATTGGATACCAACAATGAAGGTACACCCATAGAAGATGGTTTTCCAGATGAACTTATTTTTTCAATTTCTACTCATACACCGTGGTATATGGATATTGCTAATTATCTTGCTACAGGGAAGGTGACTCATAATTTTTCATACATGGAACATAGAAAGATTATTTATCATAGTGCCTTTTATTATTGGATAACAAGATATCTTTTTCATATAGGGCTCAACCAACAAATCTGAAGTTGAGTAGGAGAGGATGACATCTATGATGTCACAAAGGCTACTCATGATGGCCCCTGTGGAGGACATTTTGTAGATAAACGAACAGGTCATAAGGTGTTACAAATGTGATACTATTGGCCTTCCATATTCCAGGATGCAAGAAATTATGTCCAAAGGTGTGATAGCTTCCAACAGATGGGCTAGCCTAGTCGATTAGATGAAATGTCGTTACAGCCCCAGGTAGTCCTTGAGCCTTTTTAAAAATGGGATATTGATTTTGTTGGACCTTTCAATCCATCTTCACATTAGAAAGTTTATATTTTTTTTTACACGAACTACGTAATAAAGTGGGTAGAGGCCAAGGCTGTTATGAAAGCAACATAACAGGTTGTTTTGGAATTCTTATTTGAATATATTTTTTCTCGATATGGTGCTCTGTTAGGTCCGTATATTACTAGTATAGTCCCTTATTGTTGTTAGTGTAACCCCCTTATTGTTATTATTGTATCCTTGTAACCCCCATATTGTTATTATTGTGCCCTTAAATTATTATTGTTAGGTCGGCTAGGGTTACATTGCAGCCCCACTAGGATTACATTGTGGCCCCATGGACTCCTATATATAGAAGGGGGTAATTTGAATCATCCAAGAATTGTTCATTCATCTAATGTATTGGAGGTTGCCCCCTCGAAGTGGCTTATTTCTAAGGCATTGATATCTCTTTTCTTCTCTTTTTGGAGCTAGTTTCACAACATTTGGTATCAAAGCTTTGAGATTCTAGGGTTTCGCTGCTCCAAACAGGTCATCATGGAATTTTCGCTATAAATTTTTTCTACGAATATTTAGAATCTGAAATTTTTAGACTGCAAAGCGAAAATCCTGAGGAACATCGTCGCAACATTTCAGAGTTTAGTTCACAATATTTTCAGAGATATGATCTATGCAAGTTAGGTCATTTTGCAGGCTCCTGAATTTAACCTAAACAGGTCATCGTGGTATTTTTGTAATAAATATTTTTTCTACGAAGGTTCAGAAGCTGAAATTTTTAGAGTGCGAATCTGCAATCTTGAGGAACATCATTGAAAAATTTCAGATATTGGTTCACAATATTTTTGGAGATATGATCTGTGGAAGTTAGGTATTTTTTAGGCTTCTGAATTTCATCTCAAATAGGTGATCGTGGGAAAATATTCATAACTCTCTCTCTGAGCATCAGATTGGAATGCTGTAAAAAGTGGCCACAAGTACACGTACTATAGTTTTCGTTCTATCAATTTCAGAGCCAAAGGAGGAAACAGTGACACGTGGCAAGTCATACAAGTTCACTCTACTGAACCAATCCAAAATTGGGTCATTGTGGGAGATTGGATATAACTTTGCCTTGAAGAATCCAAATCAGATCAGACCTATGGCATTTGAAAGAAGCTTCAGAGGCCTACTATAGGGCTGAATTTCAGATATCAAGGATCTGCAATTATAGAGATAATTCAATTTCAATATAGAGCTCCTCAAAAGCAAGTAAAAGGTGTGCATTTTTTTTTCCGAATTGCATAAGTCTTGTTTGAAGAATCAAGTTGAATTGATTCCAAGGGCATATTGTAGAATAGATATCAGTATTGGATTCTAAAGCTGCCCCTAAAAATAATTCAACACCCATTAAGCCTTTAGAAAGCTCTACTATGACTCATGAAGATGAACAATGGCAACATGACATATCAAAATTACAAGAGCAAGTGCAACAAATTTCGCTATCGCAAAGAGCAACAAAAAATGACATGGAAGTTTTGAAGAAAGGCATGGAAACTAAGATGGATGGTTTGAAGAAAGGCATGGAATCTAAGATGGATGGTTATAAGAATTGCATGGAATCTAAGATAGATGGCATGGAATCTAATATAGATGGCATGGAAGCTGGCATGGAATCTAAGATGGATGACATGGAAGCTAAGATCGATGAGAAAATGGAAAACATGAAGAATGATCTAAAAGCAGACGTGGAATGCTTGAAAAAGTTGATACAAGAAATGTTTCCTAATGGTGAAAGGATAGTAGAGGAAAATCATGATGAGAACAAAATAAATGTTAATCATGATTTCATAAAATCTAATGTTGGCAGGAAGAACCACCATATTCCGAAAATGGATATGAGGAAGTTTGATGGAAAGGATCCTGTAACATGGATACTACAGATGGAGCAATATTTTGATCTCCATAATGTGCAAAACACACAAAAGGTATGCATTGCAACTTTACATTTAGAACAAAATACATTTTTATGGTATCGATGGCTTTGCTCCCGTAAAAATATTGTCACTTGGTCAATTTTACGGAGGAAATGATAGCACATTATGAGGATAAAAATAGCAACACCTTCTTTAGCCAATTGATAAATCTCAAACAAAAAGGCTTAATGGGGGAGCACATTGAGGACTTCCAAAAATTGAATATAAGGGTAACTGATATTCCAGAGCAACACAGGATTGATCTCTTCATAGGTAATTTAAAGGATAACATCCAACATGAAGTTCGTGTTTTGGAACTTGATTCATTGGAGAAGGCATTCAGGTTGGCAAGAAAAATTGAATGTAAAATTATGGCGACAAGGAAGCCTACCACTCACTTATATAAAGAGGGAAGTGTTGCTACTCCTATATTTCCACAACCTACAAGGTTGACACCACAACAATTGGAAGAAAAAAGAGCAAAAGGGCTTTGCTACAATTGTGATAGAAAATACACTAAAGGTCATAAGTGTGCAGAGAAGAAATTATTTTACATAGATTGTGAAGAGGAAGAAGAAAATGAACAAGAAGAGGATATACACTAGGAACCGACCCAAGAAGAGGAAGAAATGAGTCTGACCATATCATCTAATGCATTGGCAGGAATTACCACTCCTCAAACTCTCAATATAGAGGACATATAAATAAGAAAAAGGTAATAGTGTTGATTGATTCAGGTAGTACTCATAATTTTATTCATTGTAAGGTAGCCAAGGAATTGAATTGTTTCCGATACCCAGCACCAAAATGTCAAGTGATGGTTGCAAATGGAGGAACTATAAATTGCTCTGGAAAATGCCATAATATCAAGCTAACCATGGGGGAATATGTATTGAATAGTCCAGTGATTTTTATTCCTATGGGAGGTGTTGATGTTGTACTAGGAGTACAATGGTTACAATCTTTGGGGATGGTAGCTTTTAATTTTCAAGAATTTTTCTTGAAATTTTTTTCAGAAGGAAAGGAAGTCGAATTATGGGGTATTGCAGGGAAGCCAGGAAAGATAATAAGCTCTAATGTCATTACAAAGCTTATAAATAAAGAACAACGAGGCATAATTGCACAATTATGCTCACTAGAAGTTCCAACATCAAAATAATCTATTTCTGCAGGTCTCCAAAAAGTCTTGGACAATCATTCCAAGGTTTTTGAAGCTCCAAAAGGACTCCCACCTATTCGTGATCATGATCATGCTATTCTTTTGATTCCATGAAGTATTCCTCCAAACATCAAGCCTTATAGATATCCTTATGTCCAAAAGAGAGAAATTGAACGTATGATTGCAGAAATGTTAGAGGCGGTTACACTTCAACCTAGTCAAAGTTCTTTCTCTGCTCCTGTAGTATTGGTACACAAGAAGGATGGATCATGGCGCATTATAGGGAGCTCAATAAGCTCACCATTAAAGATAAATTTCCCATTCCAGTGATTGATGAATTATTGGATGAATTACATGGAGCAATTTATTTTACCAAATTGGATCTTCATTCAGGGTATCATCAAATTAGAATGAAGACTGAAGATATTTCGAAAACAAAATTTTGAACTCATGAGGGTCATTATGAATTTTTGGTCATGCCTTTTGGCCTTACCAATGCACCTTGTACATTTCAAGGGTTGATGAATTCCATTTTCAAACCCTTCCTTAGAAAATTTGTGCTAGTATTTTTTGATGATATACTAATCTATAACAATTCTTGGAAGTATCATGTTCAACATGTTGACAGGGTGCTCAAACTATTGCAAGAGAAACAATTATATGCAAAAACATCCAAATGTTTCTTTGGAATACAAGAGGTGGAATATCTGGGTCATATTGTATCTCACGAGGGTGTTAAGGTAGACCCTAACAAAATTAAAGCCATTAAGGAATGGATAGTCCCCACAACCATAAAGCAGTTGCGAGGATTTCTCGAGTTAACAGGGTATTATCGAAATTTTGTTAAGAATTATGGGAGAATAGTAGCACCTCTAACAACATTATTGAAGAAATATGCATTTTCATGGACTCCTGAAGCAACTGAGGCCTTTGAACATCTTAAAGAGGCAATGTGCCTAGCACCAGTCTTAGTTACGCCAGAATTCACAAAAACCTTTATTGTGGAATGTGATGCCTCAGGAAATGGAATTGGTGTTGTTTTAATGCAAGAAGGAAGACCCATTGCTTTTGAAAGTCGTCCAATCAAAGGAAAGCATTTACAGAAACCTATTTATGAGAAGGAAATGTTAGCAATACTGCATGCACTAAAGAAATGGAGAACTTACCTAATGGGAAGACACTTCAAGGTAAAAACTGATCATGATAGTCTTAAACACTTTTTGGAACAAAGACTATCTTCAGAAGAGCAGCAAAATGGGTCACAAAGATGTTGGGTTATGACTTTGAAATAATCTACAAAAAAGGAAAGCTTAATGTTGTTGCAGATGCACTGTCAAGAAAGAATGAAGAGGTGGAAGCATTGCTTTGTGGCATTTCTATTATGCAACCCGATTGGATAACCGAAGCAAGAGATGAATGAAAGAAGGACAAAGATGTATGGACACTCATTCAAAAGTTGCAGCAAGATCCTAGTACATATGATACATTTAGTTGGAAAAATGATTCCTTATGGTACAAATATCTCTTATATCTTTGTAAGAATTCCCAACTAAAACAAAATATTCTTTTGGAATTGCACACTTCTCCTTTAGGAGGACACTCGGGATTTTTAAAAACTTACCACAGGGCGAAGAAAGAATTTTTTTGGGATGGCCTTAAATCTGATATTCAAAAGTTTGTGGCAGAATGTTTGGTTTGCCAGTAGAATAAAGTTGAGACAATTAATACCCCGAGTCTCCTACAACCTTTATCCATTCCAAGTCAACGTTGGGAGGAGATTTCAATGGATTTTATCACAAGTTTACCTAAGTTCGAAGGAAAGAGTGTCATCATGGTGGTAGTTGATAGACTTACCAAGTATGCACACTTTTGTGCATTATCTCATCCATTTAAAGAAAGTACAGTTGCTACTACATTCATGGACACAATTCAAAAGCTACATGGAAACCCAAGGGTTATTGTGAGCGACAGAGATCCCATTTTTACTGGAAATTTTTGGACGGAGTTATT
Source organism: Pinus albicaulis (assembly GCA_034641835.2). Lineage (NCBI taxonomy): Eukaryota > Viridiplantae > Streptophyta > Pinopsida > Pinales > Pinaceae > Pinus > Pinus albicaulis. Next base: position 1,173,772,618 of record CM076580.1, read on the forward strand.
TTCTTGTTTGGGTACTCAATTAGCTCATAGCTCATTTTATCATCCTCAATCCGATGGTCAAACTGAGATAGTAAATAAATGTTTGCAAGGATATCTTCGTTGTTTTGTATCTGATAAAAAAACACAATGGGTCAAGTGGTTACCTCTAGTTGAATGGTGGTATAATACTTCCTTCCATATTGCAACAAAAATGACCCCATTTATGGTACTTTATGGATATCATCCACCATCCATCACATCATCTTTAAGAGAAAATTCAAAGGTTAAAGCAATGGAAGATCACATCAAGCATCAACAAGAAGTTCTCCAACTCTTAAAGGACAACCTGAATTTGGCACAAAATTGAATGAAACAATAGGCAGATCAACATCACAGCGAGAGAAGTTTTGATGCAGGAGACTAGGTATTTTTACGGCTACAACCATACAAACAAATGTCCCTCAAGAAAGCTAATAAGGATAATAAATTATCGCCAAAGTACTATGGTCCTTACAAGGTGTTGCAAAAGTTTGGCACTATGGCATACAAATTGGAGCTTCCTTCTTCTTCACGAGTGCATCCAATTTTCCATGTTTCATGCTTAAAGAAGGTTATAGGTGAAAATGTTCCAATTCAAACAATATTTCCAAAACTTGATGAGGAATTAAAAATCATATTGGAACTTGAAGCGGTCACAGAAACAAGAACTCGACAGCTACGGAATCGATCAATTTCAAAGTATCTAATCAAGTGGAAGAACTTACCCACTGAAGATTCTACATGGGAGGATGAGAATTTTATATAGAAGCACCCAAAGCTACTCAAACGTTGAGGACAACACTTTTTTGAAGGAGAGGGGCATGTTAGGTCCCTATATTACTAGTATAGTCCCTTATTGTTGTTAGTGTAACCCCCTTATTGTTATTATTGTACCCTTGTAACCCCCATATTGTTATTATTGTGCCCTTAAATTATTATTGTTAGTTCGGCTAGGATTACATTGTGGCCCCACTAGAACGACATTATGGCCCCATGGACTCCTATATATAGACGGGAGGTTTTGTAATTTGAATCATCCAATAATTTTTCATTCATGTAATGTATTGGAGGTTTCCCCCTCGAAGTGGCTTATTTCTAAGGCTTTGATATCTCTTTTCTTCTCTTTTTGGAGCTGGTTTCACAACATGCTCCAAGAGAGATCATTTCAGATGGAGGAGCACATTTCACATCACATATGATAGAAAGGCTTATGAAAAATTATGGAATCAAGCATAGGATGACATCTTCAAATCATCCTCAGGTGAATGGTCAAGTGGAAAGCACGAACAAGGTATTATATAATATTCTCACAAAGGTTGTGGCAAGACATCGTCAATATTGGGCTGAAAAACTTCCTGAAGCTCCCTGGGCATATAGAACAACATGACGAAATACAACAAGGTTTTCACCATTTTAGCTTGTTTATGGAAATTCCCCATTTTTTCCAGTAGAATTTGATATCAACACACTTAGAATAGCTCTTGAAGTAAGACTAGATCTTTCAGAAGCCTAGAAACATCTACTAGAAGAGCTAAATGAGTTGGATGAAATTCGTTTAATGGTTGTCCAAAAAAGTGCTGCAAGCCGGCTGTAGAGAACAAAATGTCATGATAAATTTATCAAGAATAAGGTGTTTCACAGAGGGGATTGGGCATTAATCTAATATTCTCACTTTAAGGATTTTAAAGGAATTTTTTTCTCTCATTGGATGGGACCTTATGAAGTCGATGCAGTGTTTGATAATGGAATTGTCAAACTTGTCACAATTGACGATGCACATGCTTCTTTTACAATAAATGGACATCACCTTAGATTGTATCACCACCCAAATTTTAAGGATTCCTTCATCAAACATCTCTCTCATAAATCTAGTTTGAAGGTTGTTAGTGCAAAGAGTTCCTCCTCTGCATCCTTTAATTAACATTTAAGAAATTATTATATATAATAATCTATATAAATAAATAAAATATTGTTACTACTCAAATTTTTTTGTTGGAGGTACTATCACTGGTGCGCAATTCTGCGAAGATTGAATTTTTTCCAAGTATCTGGTGTTGTTACTCCTTTGGGTGGTGGAATTTTTTTTCTAAGTACCCAATGTTGTTACTCCTTCGGTGTTGTTACTCCGATGACGTTACTCCTCTGGGTGGTGGAAATTTTTCTAAGTACCCAGTGTTGTTACTCCTTCGGTGATGTTACTCCTCAATTTTTGTTACTCCTATGGTGTTGTTACTCCGTAAATTTTTCTAAGTACCCGGTGTTGTTACTCCTCTGATGTTATTACTCCTCCGGTGCTGTTACTCCGTAAAATTTTCGAAGTACCCATCGTTGTTACTCCTTTGGTGGCGTTACTCTGATGTTTTTACTCCTCTGGGTGGTGGAAATTTTTCTAAGTACCTGTTGTTGTTACTCCTTCGGTTTTTTTACTCCTCCGGTGTTGTTACTCTATCGATGCAGTTACTCCATCAAAGCGGTTACTCCCCCGAGGTTGGTACTCCGCCTAGGTAAGTCACCAAGTACGTCCCCGATTGACTTTTCTGCATTTTATTAATAATTATTTTCACATGATATTGACATGACCGTGGATGATCATCCCTTAGTTGGGGAGAGGTGTTTTCATAACTGAAATGACGACATATTGAAATCATAATAATGATTTTCCGATGTCATCATCAAAACTTGTGCCAATACATACACTCTTGTGCCAATACATACACTCCACGATCCTTACCCCATTCTACACAATTATTAATATGCATTGGGACTTGAGATAAGTACCTTTACATTAGTTAAATAGTCCTTTCCAAATATGTGGAATAATTAACATAATTATCCTCCATCATTACCATAATTCACCATTTTTTTTCCCATTTTCCAAAAAATTACCTTCCATATTTTACTATTATCACTCTCCATTTTCTACCATTCTATCACTGCAATGATTACCTACCAATACTCTCCCCTAACGGTCCTTTGCTAATCCAAAGTGTTGTTACTGAGTTATCCTGGAATGGGTGGAATGGCTGTAAGATAAGAACCAGAGAATACAACTCTGGCTCGCAGCATTGGAAATGTACGGAAAATATTTTTAGATGTAGGCTGGGATGTGTACTTTGACAGGTTGAAAGGATTCGACGAAACTATCACAACCGAATTTGCGTTGAACTTGGAGGTAAATCACTCCAGAGTGCGGGGTTTGGATATTTCTGTCATAGAGGAAGCCATCTCGGTTGTCAGTGGATTTCCACAGCAAGGGTAGAAATGGTTCTCTCGAAAATCCCTTTTCTAGAATTCCCAGAATTTTTTTACAGGTCGGGGAAACAACAATTCAAAAGGGAAGGGTATATTATCGTAATTCCCTACCATATGCATGGGGCAAGGTGGCATATTTTGTGATAAGGTACATAACCTGCGAAGGGCGACTTGCTACTATGTTTAAATACCACTTCAATCTTCTGAAGCATCTTCAGTTTCGGTAGACACAAATCCATTCGTTGGATATGCCTTTCTTCCTATGGAAAATTCTTCAACTGATGTCACAATCAATTTTCCACTCTCAACAGGTATTAGTAGTCCTCACAAATCACGATTTGGTCCAGTTATTGGTAATGTATTCTCTTTCTCAAATTCCCATGCCTTGGTCACAATTCGTTTAATTATCAGAAGAATAAATTGAGGTTCTGATACCTGCAAGGAAGGAGGACGAAGGAGAAGCAATGGAAGTGGAAGAGACCATAGTCGATGATGTTACACAAGTACCAACATCGCCTATTGGTTCATTAGGTATGGAGGCAATGGAAACAGAATATGTCACAGTCGATGTTGTTCCACAAGAACCAGCATCGCCTGTCAATTCAGTAGTAATGGAGGCAATGGAAATAGAATAATCCATAGTCCATGTTGATCCAGAAGAAGTAGCATTGCATGTAAGTTCAGTGGGAATAGAAGTAGTGGAGATAGAAAATGAAGTTGACATTTTTCCTCAAGAAATAGCGTTGACTGACAACTCACGAAGAGGATCGTCACTAGTCAAAGGATCAATAGGTGGTGTTGTTACATAAGAACCAACACTTCCCATTCAAGTATATCAGAAGTCCACAGGGGAATGTGAAAGTGGTGTTGTTACACAAGAACCAGCACCACCTGTCCAAGTAAATTCGAGGCCTGAAGAAGGAATCACAAGTGGTGATGTCACATAAGAACCACCAATACTAGCTCATAAAAATCATGGATTTGTAGAAGGAATAGGTCATGCAGTCGACACTGCTCCACAAGAACCAGTGTCGATTGTTAGAAAAGGAGACAATTTGGAAGGAATATTGGTTAAATCAGTGAACAAGGAGGATGAGAAGGGAGAACCTGAAGCAACAGGCATAGTCAGGGCAGAGATTGAATAAGATGTTCCTTGTTCCCCATTTCCTACAACTTTACCAAAAGGGGCAAAGAATTTTTGTTCCCCTCGGCGCTTGGTGGAAGAAAAAGCTATTCTCCCAATTTTAGAATTTGTTGGAATGGTTTTTGGTACAATGGCTGATACAATTACTCAGGAGCCAGTACTCACTGGTACACAAATAGAACAAATTGGAAGCATAAAGGTCAGAACTGATATACAAGAACTTGTGTCGATCACAGATCGAGTTGAAGAAATAATAATTGGTGCCACCACTCCAGGGCCACTAGAAGAAAATAATCTTGTTTAAATGGACCCGCAAGGGTCAAAAAAAACCCTTGGAAAATTAGGAGATTTCCTTGCAATAAAACATATGCAAGGGCAGGATGTCGAGGACGCTACGTAGTCGATCGCAGTAATTCCAGAGCCTGAAGAAGGAAATGAAGAGGTCGTAAGCCCTGAAAAAGGAAATGAAGGGGCCGCTTCCCAAATGTAGGAACAAATCAAAGAAGTTGGGGTAAAGGATGAGCAGGTTGACATGTTTTTTGACAATAATCCACCAAATCCCACACCAGCTACAGGACCAGCAGAGGAAGTCATTGTAAAATAGGAAATCACTGAACAATGTGCAAAAAGGATACCCCTTTTTAAATAAAGGTACCAAAACCAATTTAATGAATTCATGCAATCAAAAATAGAAAATCATAAATAGAGAAAAAGGGTACTGTGCTTACAAAAGAAAGCAAGGTGATAAAGGAAAAATATTGCACAATCCAGGGTCGAGGACATCTCGTCAATAGCTCAGATAGAGGATAATCCTACAACTTCTGCCACTACATAAACCGATCCCATTGTGTATTTATTTGAAGCCTAAGAATTATTTTTAGCCACATAAGTTCATAAATGGCAGGTTGTTGTGTCTTGTCTCCAATAGGGAACAATCACTTTGAAGACCCACCAGGAAAAAGTGAAAGGATTCACGAATAGGTTGTGCAAACCATCATTAGTTACATAGACCAAATGGATAGAGAGAAGCAAAAGCAGTAGAACCAGCAGAAGAAGATCGAGAACTTGGAGGAGCAGGTGCAAATATTGAAGGCTGATAACGAAGAAATGTTCACTTTGGCACAACACATAATGGTTTTATAACCCCCTGGTCACATCTATGCTCTGTTTCTTCATGAGAAATCTTTTCTTTTGTCTGGAAAGTATTCATGATAAGGTCATCCATGAGATATAATACCCTATACACTTTTTGGGAATATTAAAAATTCATGGTCTTGAATCAACACTTGATATGCGAATTGTATATGCACAGTTACTTCCTGAGTAATGATCAAACATTCAATCTAGTACCGTTAGTGGGAGATGTTCAATTAAGAGCCTTTACTTCCTATACAATCAATCAGGTTAAATGGAAGGCCTTTGACACATTTAAAGAAAATCAAGCCATTAAGCTACTTATCCTTTGAAGGGAAAATGGTCAGTCTGTAAATATTTACAATAATCATGCCACCTTTTTAAAGCTTGAGGGACGTAAAGCACAGATGTTGGAAATGCATAAATGGTGCACTAATTTGTGTACAAAATAGGTGGTCACTTGTCAAGATGAGGCTCGAGACAGCTGCCAAAAAAAATGGATGTTATCTTCGTCAGCTGTCAGAATCCGGGAACCTTTTGGGGCTCCTAACTTTTCACGGGCATTATAAAGGTTGCCATGTTATGTTTCCTGTATACACACTTGTGGGGTTTGGTGGATGGGTGTGAGGTTCCAGTTTCCCATTATCTAGCTGCCAGTGGATCAGTACACTCCAGCCTACAATGTGAATAATGATTGGTGGAAGGAAGTCTGTATGATAGATGTGTATAAACCTCCAGGGACAGAAATGGCTCAAAAATACGATCTTGTTCAGCTTCACAATGAGCACATTCACTCTAACCCAAACTTTCATAGGTGATGAGTTGCATGAGGACATGCATAAATACCAGTTGGGGGGAGATGTTGGGAGCTAAACTTGCACAACTTTACCTACCCTTTTATCCTATTTCCCTTCCTCATTTGTATCATTAACATTCAATTTATGTCCTAAAGTGCATAGGTATACCCCTTATCATGTCTTTATGGATTATTTATTCAATTAAGAATAGCCGTGGGGATTATTACCAAAGCGACTTGCTAATTTCGTTATTCTTGCAGACTCGGAGGTTGGATGACCAATTTCGTGATTCCAGGGAAAGTCGTCGAGCTGGCGGTGCTATCTTGGGACAACGCTACAATGGTGGAACAACTTCAGATTCATTCCTATGATATCTTTTGAATTCAGTTTTGTCTATCATAACCACTATGTAAATGTAGGAAAAAAATACCGTAATTTCATGAATTATTACTGTAATAATTTGTATAAGAGAGGTTACAGAGCTGTGGATCGAAGTTTAGCTTATGAGAGAATTGAGAATCTATACCAGTACTTTTGTTCAAGTTAATGCAATTCATCTTTCTGATCTTTTTGTGAGTTTGTGATTATATCACAGCCTTGATCAGGGAGTTGGGCCTGCTCTCCTGACTAGGTGTTTTCTAGTTAATGTGTGTGATTAGTTTCCTTTAGTGCGTCGTGTTTTTCGTTTATTCATTATGAAAATTAATGTGATTGTTGTGAATCCAACCATTATTTTACAATTGATTGTCGCTATAATTTCATTGTTGTTACAGGGGTTTGTTGTTTTACATAGTTCATTGAATTCATGATTGATACATAATTGTGTAATTGTCATATTCATATACTTTGCATGTTAGCCTTGCAATAACCAAACACATCCTGGATTGATAATTAGTGTGGGAAAGGGTTGAATAATATCATTCACACTTGGACACCAACAAAACTCTAAAGAGAATTACTCACCTTTTGAATTAATTCCGCAAACGGATAACATGACACATATAGATATTGTCTCTTACAGACATTTTCTCCCTATTGATATTTTTCTAGGGAAAAACTTAAATATAAATGGTGGATTGGAACCTACATAGAAAAAACAACTTACTGAAATACTAGAAAGGTATAACAGTGCTTTTTCATGGGACTACAATAGTATGAAAATAATACACCTAAAATTATGTAATCATCATATCCATATTAAGGAATATTCTTGACCTATTTTGTAGCCCCAATAGAGAATGAATAATTCCCTATTGTCGTTGTGACAAACACCCTCAAAATTTTACCTGCACTTGAATTTTGGAGTCTTTTGTGGGTCTTCCGATCGGTTGTTCCATGGTCATGATCGGTCGAAGTCACTTTCTCACACATGCTCAATTCGCAACAAGTTCATGAGAAGATTATTTTACGCAATATTAAAAAATTATAGCACGTTCCATCAATACAATGCTTGTGAAATGTAAACCCCATGTTGACAGTCTGTGCACACTTTCATTGACAGTCCCTCACTTTTGGCTGCATTTTGTACTTCTATTTTGGTGATTTTTTCGAACTGTCGCTTTTGCACAAATTCACTTTCACAAGTGTAATTTTCATGCTTTTGAATGTCGCTTTTACTTGTTTTCACTTTAATTAGTGTCATTTTTATGTTATCTTCACTCTAGCATGTGTCTCTTTCACTTTTTTTTGTGTATTGCAAATGTCAATCACACTTTTTTCTTCATATAGTAAATGTCATATTTTATCATGTGGAGTGCTGCATAATTCAAGAAAGCTAGTTTTTTTGTTTTCAAGGTGTAAAATTTGTGTAAATTAGCTGGTCTGACCATGTATACATCTATCACACTCATTTCCATAGTTTTAGGCACTATCGCACAAGTTTCGTCACAGTCGTCGTAAAGTGTATCTTTCATGTCACACTTGGTGTAGGTTGTTGCAAAGTTGTTGCATTAAGGAAATGTTGTTTTCCAAGTGTTATGAGTGTTCCATGTTGTGTTTTAAAGTGATCTAAGTGTGTGGTCATGCTTAGAGTTATTATTTTTCCTATCTTCCTCTCATTGATCTGACACTTAGTTAAATTTGGAAAACTCTCCAACCAGACCACTCAAACTCCTTTAACAAACATGAACTGCCCATTGCGTAGTATCAACCCTCAAGCAACATCCTTGCCTCTTGTCACTGCAAAATTCATATTTTATGCCTCTCAAAACTACACACTACACAATCTCAGTTCTCAAGTCCAGCCTCTTAGCTCCAGTACTATGCAATCCTTGCCTCCATCCATCCTTATCTACGCACTGCGAAGTCTCAAGCATTAAGCCTCATCCTTGATCTCTTGAACTACACAAATATGCAATCACTTTTCCTCTCTCCCTCCAAAATTTCACATTGGAAAAATTAATGCCTCAAGCTTGAGGAATTAAACCTCTTAACTGCATAATCTCCCATCTTGTTCTTCTATTTTAACTATGCATTTGGAAACTTCAAGCCACAAGCCTTACCTCTTGGTTTCCTCAATTGCGTAGTCACTCAGCCCTGGCCTTAAAAACTATAGATAATGTATTCTCTATCCTCAAGCCTCTAGCTTGAGTCCTTGAGTCCTTAAAATATCCAGTCCATGTGCCCAGGCCTCCAAAACTACGCATTACGTATTCTCAAGGCTCAAGCTTGCAACCTGAGTCCTTGAGCCCCCCAACTATGCAATCCTTTGACCCTAGCCATCTTGAATTGCAAATTACGCAGTCTCAAGCCTCAGACCAAAAAATTTCCTCTTGAAGTGCACAATCCTTGAATCATTCACTCAACCAGTCATGAGTTCTAGACCTAACAAGTGATTTCATGAAGAATCTTATGACAGGCGTTTATCGGAATAATGTCATATTTTCATGTGTTGTTTGCAGTCACAGATTTTTTATTATTTCATGACAAGATGATGATGAAGGAGATGGAGAAGAAGACCATGCTAGAATATTCCTAAGGAGCTAAGTAGATAAGATGATCATCACACAAGAAAATTAAGGAACATTGGATTATAACAGAAGATGGAAGATCAAGACCACATTGAAGACTCCTTATCTTCAATTCATAAGGAGGAGGAAGAAGAAGAACATGCACCATATTTCCAAGAAGACACTAAGAAATCAATGAAAAAAATTGATTTGACATCGCCATGTCATCATGCAGTCCATGTCATCAGTGTCATGTCATGAGCCATCATGTACCACATCATTCATGGATTATGTAATTCTATATTGGAAAATTTAATGTAAAGCGGAAGTCAAAAATTCATCTATTTAATGTGAAGAGTCATGTAGGAAATCAAAAATTCATGAGAATCCAAAAAATCATAAGGGTACTCCAAGAGTAATAAGGGAGGTGAAGGATCACCCCATTTGTTATATATACACCCTCATTGTTCACGCAAAAGAATTTTTACCTTGGATTCTCCCATAAGGCACCAAAGAGACAAAGTGAGTACTTTTGGGGAGAGAGTTGTGGCTCCAACGCTCCACTATTGGAGCTAGTGATGTTTGCTGTATTCTTAGGGGTAAAATGCATGGGTGGTAGATGATGTAAATCCCTCTCAGGGCTTCCCGGTGCCTAAGGAATACAGTCAGATTAGTTGTATAGTTACAAAGACATTGCATACATGTTTATACTAATGCATAATTGACAAAGTGGGATATTGAAGGATTACCTCTTTGTAGATAGCCGATCCATTGGAGAGCGCTAAGCAGCATGGCTGAATTCCTTCCTCACCGGATCCAAGTATAGATCCTACAAATAAACAAAACACACGTGTAGTCTTCATAGTTGTATAGCTTACTAGAAATTAAAAAAGTACATAATCAACATTTAACTATGCAAATCTGAGCCATTTATATCATGTTTCATAGACAAATAAACAATAAATGTGACACTGAAACATCAAATGGAAAAAACCGATACAGTTCTATTAATATATAAGAAGGAAGATTACAACCGTTGGTTGAACCAAGCTTCCCTTAGTCTTCCGACACCTCTCTCTCTCTCCTCTATCTCCGAGTGTAATGATACTTGGGCTAAGAGTTCTCAATGACCCTTGCCAATCCTTAAGCCTCACGCTCAACAATAAAGTTTCGCTCTGCACATGATCAAACTTTTGACCCTTGACCAAGAGCCCAAACCTCCAATTTAAAGGAATTTGGGAGGACAGACCTTGCCAATCTTCTCAATTAGTTTGAATGAGTAAAAATCATGATGTTTCCTTTCCTTGATTTTTCCCTTTATAGATGCTAATTTTTGTTTAGTAACGTCCAATAAGAGGCCTGCACCACAGGTTGTTGGTTTTGGACTGACTCCTTTTGAGAAAAAGCAGGAAATGTCAGCCAGTTTCCACAGGATTTGCCCCTTTTCTTCATGAAAACACTAGCAATGCTACCCCTTAGGCAAGAAAATGTGTTAATTTTTAACCTAGGCACTAACGCTCCCTCTGAAAGGTTGGGATGAATTATAACTTGACCTGGCTATCTCTAGGGTGCGTTACCTTGGAAAAATGGGTCTCTATCTAAGTCATTTTCTTCCTTCCATGTTTCCTTCTCCTCTAAGCTGATGAGGAGGTCATTTTTCCTGTAACAGATCCCCCTTAATGTGTGAGGTCAGAGGTGAAGACGATGGCCGAAATAATTTATAATATGTGTAGTAGAGTAAGAGGAGTTGGAGGACTGAGGAATACCTGAAACAACAACATATGTCATAAATATGAGTATATGTCCTGAGTCGGGCATTCCCATGCTCATTAGTTGAATCAAATTTATTTCTACATAAAGAGATATGACCAATATTTCCACCGATAAGAAAAATGTGGAAGCTTGTTTCATGACAGGATCAATCTAATAAGTTGTCTCCAAGAACAATATCACAACTTGGGAGAGGAAACATAGTTGAATGGTGTAAGCCTCAACCCAAGGTCTTGGTCTCCGCTTCACTAAAATACATATTTCCGCACATGTGAATGAAGGAGTTGTAGTTGAACATGTGGTAAATCGTCTGATTACCAGTCAATGATGAAAATTTTTAACAGACACGAGGATGGCCATCGATAAGGGTGATGGTATCCAAGATGCAGAATACAATCTAGCGAGTGTGAATAAATGGTGTTGATGTCAAACACTCATAGAATCATTCGACTAGGAGCCAATGATCAGAACCCCCAATCAAACACAAGGTAACCTGCCACTAAGGTCTGCAAGTTCCAGGGTACTGATGTGTTTTTGGATCAACTTCCTAGATAAGATGTTGAAGTCTATAGGAAGAGATTTGTCAAAAGGTAGGCAATGAGGCGTCCTACATCAGTCGACACGAAACGGGAAAAGATGATTTTGTTTTGAAGATATTCAGGAGAAAATGGTAGTAACTTACGACGACAAATGATTTTCGGCATATGATGGCTTGGCTGATACAGGAAGCAGTAGAAAGTGAGATCTTCTTGAACAATAGAAGGCACAGTAATAGGGCACCAAATAGCTTAGGCTTATGAACACCAAAGAGTGTCAGGATTCACTAATGCAGGGGCATCGACATACAAAGGCTAAAATCAAAGAATGGTAGGATTCGGCTAATTGCGAGTGAATTGACTTTCAAAGCATAAAATAATAAATATCCACTTTGTCCAATTTTTTTCCCCATCTGATTAAGTTTAACGAGTCCAGACGGGTAAACTCGGTGATATTTTCATATTTAGGGAGTCTGAAAAACATTGTAAAATACAACTCCAGGGGGGTACCTTTGTCATGTTTGATAACCAGGCGTGATAAATGGATAATAGTATGCCTGGCATAGTTCCCTTTCTGTAAGTTAGTCCATTGAAATATGAATAAAGTGATAAACCTATGTTCAATGGATTTCTACCTCATTTTGTTATGAGTATGAGGAGATGGAGTAAACTCAATATTCTTCGTGAATTTTTAACGATTCAGATGAAGAAAAAATCGATCCTCTTCATGAAATTTTAATGAGTCCGACAGAGACAAACTCAATGAATTTTTTGGTTTTTTAGCAAGCTAGAAAAATATGGAAAAGAATGGCTCATAGTTCTTCATCGTGGTAGTTTAATGAGCCCAAAGAAGGAAACTCGGTGCTTTTTGAGTTTTACGAGCTAGAAAAATTCCCTAAAAGTAAGGATCAATCCGGGTCGAACATGGTCAAATCTGCACATGAAAACTAACAACTCATTAGAGCATCAAAGACTTTGAAAAACCAATAGTTGCGACAAAAAATAGCGGAAATTTACCAATTTTAAAAGACTAGATGAGTGATTCATACCTCTAGAATGTCTATAAGACGAAAAAAGACCTTCATTTTCACTTTTTTGAGTGCTGTGAAAGAGCTCTGGAGCGAAAAAAGAGGTGAAAATTTTTCTGTTGATTGTGGGCAGTCCAAGCAACGGTTTTCGATTCTGCGAGTTGCAAGTAAGAGCTTGAGCCTTTATCTTGCTTTCCTTTGGCATTTTTATTTTTTTTAATGGCTAAAAATGAGTTTTTGAGCAAGCCCTAAATATTTTAGGCAGGTAACATGGGTGCCCAGTGATAGGGTCGCGTTACACTCACTGCCCATTAAGGGACAGTGCGTTAGCATGCCCTGTTCTGTATTGGGGCCCGCGTTTTCTGTCCCAAACAAAATTTAAGCTTGGTTTGCTCAATCCTGAATTGATTTGGCATAAAACTGATCCATTGGAAACCTGATTTATGCAGGTGTGAAACTGTTACTATGAGTATTTAGCATGAGAGAGAGCATGAACTAGAGGAACACGAAATGGTCACTAATCTGACTACTTTGATTGTTCACCAACGATGTGGTTTACTGAAGTATGCCAGATTAGAGATGATGAGGGGGAAAGAATACCTTCTGAGTTGGATAATATAGCAATGGGATGATTAGCAGCATGTTTTCTACATTGGGGGTCATGAAATCCTGATAAAGAAGGACGACATCTACTTTTTGACCAGCCTGTCATGTAGAGGACCGAGGCCTAATCTGACAGGTTCGAGAGCTGATCCCCGCACCATTATGGGGTTGATCCAAGCTCACTACACGAACAATACTCTGTCAGGAAGTAACTAGATTCTTATAGCATGTGGGTTTCCTCGATACCGATGAGGTATCTTCTCAGATGATCGTTCGCTTGGGCAGAGGCAGTTATTAGCACGTCACCACGAAAGCCCAGGTATTACTAGCACTGGATTGCCTACAACCACATATATTTGATTGGTGTGAAGGCGCGGTCTGCTGAGTTCGAGAAGAGTTGATAGCCTGCAAGACGTGGTCCCAAAGAGAGTTTGGGTATGTCATGATGATTGTATCATTCATACTAGAGAGAGTTCTCATTATGAGGCCTCGAATGATCATGGATGTTGTGGGACCATGAGAGCCTAGACAGGGTCATTGGTCTGCCTTGATGCCACAGACTGGAGAGGGCCCACTCCACCATTTCATTGATGATGTATTCTTCGAGTGGCTTCTTCGAGTGGTTGAATGGATAGATCCTAATGATTAAATATTATCCCTATGCAAGGATGAAATTCAGAGGAGATCCGGAGATGAGATTTCCACCAGGAACTCAGTGGGGCCCAGCTAGTAAGAAGGAAAACAATTGGTTTTAAATATTTTTTGTCTTTTGAATGTTGATACAATTTTTTTTTAATGGGTGAAAATATTTTGACATGAAGATTATTGCTCGACATAGATGTGGCACCTGTCTATCCAAAATTGAGCCCTCACTATGCCAAGTGAGTGTTACACCATTTTTTTGGTCATCTAACCTATTATTATTAGATGAACCTAAGTACACCATGTAAGACCAATTTTACCCTAAGTAAAAATTGCTTTCACATTTATAAAATAAGTTAGTTGGTCATATTTAACCCAAAATAAGGAAATTAATTAAATAAATCCTTATTTATTTAATTATTCCCTAATAATAAGTTATTTAAATCATTATTTAAATAATATTCTTAGTTAAATTTGACTAAATCATCCATAAATAATTAAATAAACCATTATTTATTTAATTGTATTCCCATCATTTCCTAAAATGATAAATAAATCATTTATTTATTTATTATTTATAAATAAAGGAATTGACCCAAGTCAAGAATCCTTTTCCCTCCAACAAATATAATAAAATATTCATAAAAGGTGCTTCTAGAATTCGATTAATAATATTTTATTCATGCACCGAGTTCTAGACCGCCCCAATATTTTGTTATAAATAGGGGGGTTTTCCCCATTCATTAGTCACCTTCATTGCATTAGATCACTCTGGATCTACTCTTGGTCACCATTTTCCATTTTTGCTTTGTGAACTCCCATTGAGTTCTATGTTTGTTTTTCTACACCACTAAGAGAGAGAAATGTTAGATCTGAAACACTGAGGACTTCCAAGAACCCATCCCACTGAGGAGAACCGGAAAACACCTTTCTTGTTTTCCTCTCAGGTGCCCCATTCTTTAATATAATACAAAATTCTTTCAAATACATTCTTCTTGTCTTGTCCATTGGATTTATGGAGCCATATTATATTTTATCTGCTTAATGTCTTTTGTGCTTAGATCTGAATTTGTGCAGCAAACTTAAAGATATTTTGCAGCCATAATCGATGTTACGGCTATTTGTTATGCGTAGCTAAAGTGATATTTTACGACGAAAGATTCATACTAACAATTGGCGACTCCACACGGGTTTCATTTTGCGACCGTTGTCATTTTATATATTCTTGCATATCCAGCGGTTTTAGACCCTAGGGTTTCTCTTCCATTTTCTGTTTTTCCTATTTTTATGGTGTTTTTCACCCTTAAAACTCTCAAACAATCAAATTTTTAAATTCTGTGTGTTTCTGGCCTTTTTGCGCAGGTGATAGACATCAGCTGCAGCTGAGACGACAAATTTTTCTGAAATCTGCCGCTGAAACAGCTGGATCTGTAGGTCACACTTATCGGCCCAAAAAGTGCGACCTAAGCTTGAGGACGCACTTTTCTGCCCCAAACCTGCGACTTGGACTGAAAACAGGTCAGAACCTGTGACCTGCACTTTTTCTGAAAATTTTCCAGCACTTTTTCTGGGTTTGTCTAAAGCTTCTGTTAGGGTTTTCCAGCCTCTGTCTCTGCCCGTTTAGACCTGCTTCTGATATGCTTCACTCAACTAAGCGGGAATCTTGCCCCTTAGGGCTCTAGTACCCTCCACTTTTTGTGGGAGAGTCTTTGTTGTTTCAGAAGTCTGAATTTTCAGAGTTTCAGCCTTTTTTTTCTCAGATCTGATACCTCCTTTTCAGATCCCTTTAGATCAGCTCTTCTCCCTCTCAAAACACCTCATATCGTTTTGTTTGGGTTCATTTCTAAGGCCACCGCCTTGTCTCTTCTATTTTTAGCTGTTCTCCTCCTTTTTAGCCGCAACCTTGCCTCTGCCTATTTGTTGTTCTTTGCACCACTTTTCAGCAGAGTTCCCCTTTAGATCCCAGTCCCTCCCGACATTAGATCTATTGGCCTCCTTTTCGCGTGCTTGGCTTAGTTTTTTACCCTCTTATAGACTATTTTTGAGAGCCCCGCCTTCTTGGGTTAGATTGATGCATTGTTAGATGTTAATTTTATGTTCTTTCCGTCTTATGTACCGCAGATTTATTTTCAGTTACGCAGCACACTTTTTCTTTTACTCTCAAAACGTCTGGGCTTAAACAATTAAAATTAACGCACGCCACACACTGACCCTAAGTGAAGAAGCGCCTGGTTAACACTGCCTGGCAAAGACTTTAAAATCAATTGTCACTGCACCTCTCTGCCCTTGACCTCACTTGATTTTGTCCCTCCCTGCCCTTGTCGGTTTTTCTTCTTCCCATCATCAGTGCACCCCCAAGGAGCCTCTCCCAGAGACTTCTTGGCCTTCACCCTCAGTTTCTGCTTGGTCAACTTCCTCCTTCCCATCGTCATTGAGAAAGTCCTCCCCCGAATCCGCACTCCGACTCTTCCTCTGATTGTTCGGGTTCTCCCCCTACTCCCCGGTTCTCCCCCGTCACTTTACCATGTCTACTTCGTGGCCTACTACCAGCAGCAACCCCAGTACTACTGTTGGGTCTGCTTCCAGTGGAGCCACCTCGGGACCTACCTCGATTGCCCCATTGCTCCCTTATATGGCCGGCCTTAGTCTCCCCGACTTCAATCAGCTAATAAATGATCCTATCCGCCACGATGTTAGTTGGCCTGTTATGCCAACTAAGCTCCCTTCCGACATTCCCAAGTTCGAAGGCCTTGCTAGTGAAGATCCCTCCAACCATATTCGATTCTTCCATATGTCATTAGGGGAATTTTTTGAGGTCTAAAATGGGCCTCATAAGAAAAATGTACAACAAAAATAAACTTTATAACAACCAATAGGATTCAATATGATGATGTCATCCATAATGGATGATTCACCATTTTTGAGTAAAAAAGTAAAAATATTAAAAAATAATAAAATAATAAAACTACTTTTTCAACTCGTATTTTAAACTTATCTCCCAAAATTTTTACTCAAATTTCGAGCGGGAGTACTCGTTGGATGCGGAATTTAATTCCTCATCCAAGGAGTACCCATTTTGCATACTTTCGATGAACTCTTCTACACGAAAAATGAGAAATACATAAAAAATGTGATTGTAATCACGTTTTTTTATGTATTTCTCATTTTTCGTGTAGTAGGACCCATCAAAAGTATGCAACATGGGTACTCCTTGGATGGGGAATTAAATTTCGCATCCAACGAGTACTCCCGCTCGAAATTTGAGTAAAAAATTTGGGAGATAAGTTGAAAATATGAGTTGAAAAAGTAGTTTTTTCATTTTCCCTCTAAAATTTGATGATGTCATCAAATCTTATTTGATTTTTTCCACTATTATTTTATAATTTCCTTAGGAGGCCCATTTTAGACCTCAAAATTCCCCTAATGGGTGTTCCTCCAATTCCATCACCGATGACTCCATCCGTCTTCGACTATTCCAACGCACGCCATCACCGAAGCTTCTAAATGGTATGTCGACTCAAGCCACCTCCTCCCATACCACTTTTGCGACCATTGCCCAAGCCTTTTTATCTTATTTCCAGCTCCCCCTCCGATACGACACTGGTACCAAGCTTTTAACCTCTTTCCATTAATCCTCTTCGACCCACCTTTCTGCTCATGTCCAGGAATGGCGGCGAAGATGGAGCTTGTGTCGCGCTCCCCCCTTTGACGATCGGGTTTACATGGACTGGTTCCTTCGCTCTCTCTTACCTCCCATTGGCAAAGATGTCGCATCCCATTTTCCCCAAACCAAAGAAGCCACCCTCCAAATAGCCTTGAAGTATGACCTTATATATGCCCAATTAGGTTATGTTTATACCGTCCTCCCTTACCTTCCCAAACCCGATGGCCCTAATGCCTCGGGGGCATCTCACTCTGCCGATGGTATCGTTGGAGCCCTGTCACATACCTCTGCCCAACCTCTTCCAGGCCATGGTTTTTCTCCAGGGGCTAGCCCCTCCGGCATTTTTTCCCCTCCACGTAGCATGTATTCAAGCTACGGCATACCTCCTCCTTTTGCCCACCCCCCTTCTTCTCTTACTTCTGCCCACCCTACTCCTTATCCATATCCGCAACATGGTGTCCCAGCTCCTCCAACGTTTGGACCACCTACTCCCTTGCCTTCTCGACCCCCACAACCGCACTTACTTCCCCCTCCAAGGAAAGTATTTGCACAACAGGGGGCACCTAATTTTTCTCCTTCTCAAAGAAGGAGAAGAGGCAATCTATCTGCTTCTAGTAATCGTGGATCCACTCCTTCCAGTATTGACTCTACCACTGCCAATCAGTCATAGGGCCCTCAGCCTAAGCCGGACAGGCCGCTTCGCACCAATCAGCCCTGTTCTTGTTACGATTTTTATGGTCACTACACTCACGATTGTCCTTTATTACCACAACCGCGGTATATGTGGGAATCTCAGGCCACTATGAGGGGGCAACACTCCTCCCCTACTATCCCTCTCGCTCCAACTACTTCCCAACCTGCTGTGTTTACCGATCCGTTCCCTCAACAAGGATTCGTGGCCACTCAACCTCCTCATGCCCCGGTAACCACTCAACCTTCCCCTTCTGGTTCCACTGATTACTAGATTCTCATGATGGCCTCTGACCCTCCTCTCACCGTCGACCTCAACCTTCAAACTCGGTCCCTTCATTATTCCACACCTCCCGTTCCATCTGTCTCTGAGTCTCCATGATCAAGTTTTACAGAGCCTCTATCAACACCCAATGGTCCCTTACAACTCCCTCCGCCCAAAGCCGAGGTTCATCCCAAGCCCCCTAAGGGACCATTACGCCGAAATGCTGCCTCTGGTCGGGCTGCCCATTCATACAGCATAGTAGATGATCTGGCCCAATCTCCTGTTGCCATTTCAACACTGGAGCTCCTCCAGTCGTGTCCTTCTAAAAAGAAGGCTCTACTATCTGCCATGGGTGTTGTAGATCTTGCTGATGACCAATTGATTGTTTTCGACGCCTGTCAGTCAAAACATCCCCCTCTTCCTCCTTCGGTTGCTTTCCAAATCCCAGTCAAAATCCGAAATGCCAATGTTGCCATGTGTATTATTGATGAGGGGGCATCTACCTGCGTAATGTCTACTTCGGTTTGGAAACAACTTGGATCCCCTGAACTGGCCCCTTCCACCATCACCCTTCGTACATGGGATGGCAATGCCTCCCAGCCCATTGGCCTATTCCGTAACTGTCCTATCACCCTTGCCGACAAGATTATTTGTGTCGATGTCAACGTTATTGACGCCCCTCTTGACTACAACATCCTTTTGGGGCGTAGTTACACCTATGCCATGTCTGTCGTCCCATCCGCAGTCCACCGCAAGATGTTCTTCCCTCATAATGGCAAGCTTGTCACCATTGACCAGTTGACTTACCATGAACCAAAATCTTAGACCTCCCCTGAGTCCACCATCTCTACTGTCACCAACAAGCAAACTATTGATTCTTTGACCAGTGTTTCCCCTGGTGTCTACAAGGAATCCTCCTTGCTTGGCACCTTTTTCGACTCCCCTCCCGTCTTTTATCCTAACTTGGCAAACATTTGCATGATGCAATCATCTTGGGCTAACCTTACAGAGCCCACTTTGGCTAGTCATCAACCTTAACCTCAACCAGCTCCTAGCCCTTCGCCTCCGTTAGCCACCCTTCTTCCTTCTGAATCTTCTTCTACCGCCACTCCTCATGGGTCGATTTCACCTGAAATCAGCCGCCTTGGCACCATTCCTCCTGGCCATTTCCATGCTGGTCAGATCCCTTTCCTCGCTCCCCCTCCCGGAGCTTATTCGGTCCCTACCTTGGCCACCCTATCCCTCCCCAACTTGACCTTGGGTATATCCGTCTGGTATCTTGACCCTCTAGCCACCACTCTGCCAGGTCAACCTAAACCATATATTACCTTGACCCCGGTTCCACCCATCCCCACGACTTCTCTTGCTACACCGGTACCTCAGTTACCCCAACAAGCACCGCCTCCTGTTGCAACCGCTTCGAGTAAAAATGGCAAAGCTCGCAGCGGGGCATCGAAGGACAAACCTACCCCGCCCAACCCTGCCCCCCCTCAGCCTCCCAAGCATCCCATCCAGTGTGCTCTGTGTGATGTTGTTGGTCATGCCATTCATACCTGTCCTGAATTACCACCTCTCAAGACCATGGTTAATGAAACGTTTCCAGAATCCGACATCCCAGAAGTCCATGTCACCATACCGGATTCTATCCCAAAACTTAAGAAATTGCGCACCAATCACCCTTGTTCTTTGTGCAATTTCCATGGCCACTATACCCACCTTTACCCTCGCCTTGACGAGTATTGTGCTTCTTTAGCCACATACCGTGAATTCGAAGCCGCCCTCGCTCGTAATCCTTCTTCCCTCACTCTATACCCCCTGTCTACCATGATTACCATTTCTCCTCCTGATACTGAAATGACCAACACTTCAGCTATCATTTCCTACCTTTCCTCATCACCGCGATTCTCGGATACCAACCCCTTAGCACCTTCCCCCGATGCTTCACCTCATCATTCAACTGCTCACCCTATCACCTCACATGACATCGTACCTGTGAGCCCTTCCCATCACAATCAAGAGTCTCATCCCTCTACCTCCTTAGGTCAACCTCTTCCATCCTCTCTTCCCATCTTCCAGTCCGATGAAGACATCATGGAAGCCATGACCAACCCTGATTTTCCATGGGACGATATGCACCATTGTGCATATTTCCTCCCACATCAATCCCATGACCAATATGCCCTCGAATCCAAAGACTTCATTCCTGATAAAGTCGATTGGTTCAAAAACCCCATCCCTGCACCTGATGCTTTCGAAGAAGGCAATATGGCTAATATCTCTCCCACCATCAAAATCAACATTTCTGTTAAGCCAGGTATTGAAGAACATATCACCATGGGCGCCCAATGCACTCCGGAAGAAATTGAAGCCTACACGAAACTCTTCAAAGAATTCTGTGATGTTTTCGCCTGGTCATACTCAGAAATGCCCGGACTCGATCCTGCCATTGTCGAACATCACATCGACACATGGCCTGATGCCATTCCAGTTTTTCAAAAGTTGAGACCCATCCATCCTTCTAGATGTGAAGCCATCAAAGATGAAATCGACAAGCTCCGGCAGGCTAGTTTCATTTACCCCATTGAATATACCACTTGGGTGTCTAACCCAGTTCCCATCCTCAAAAAACAAGGCACCATTCGTGTTTGCACCGACTTTCGCGATCTGAACAAAGCTTGTCCAAAAGACAACTTCCCCACACCATTTATTGACCAAATCATCGATGAGTGTGCGGGGTACGAGATTCTCTCCTTTATGGATGGCTTCTCTGGATACAACCAAATTGTTATCCGTCGTGCTGATCAACTTAAAACTGTGTTCATTAGTCTGTGGGGCACTTTCGCATACCGAGTCATGCCGTTTGGCCTTAAAAATGCCGGCACCACCTTTCAACGAGCCATGTCTTGTTGCTTCCATGACTTAGCCCATATTATCCTTGCCTATTTAGACAACCTTACTGCACGTTCTACACATCGGGCACAACACCTTCATGACCTGCATACCATTTTTCTCCGATGCCGCAAGTACAACATTCACCTTAACCCTTTGAAATGTGTGTTCTGTGTTCCCGCCGGTCGTCTCCTCGGCTTCATCGTGTCAAAATACGGGATAACTCTTGACCCTTTGAAGGTTCAAGCCATTCTTGAACTTCCTCTGCCTCGTACCTTACGCCAGCTACAAAGTCTCCAAGGCAAAGCTAATTTTCTTCGTTGATTCGTTCCTGACTACGCCACTACCGCACACGGCTTCCTTAGACTTCTTCGATCTCACACCCCTTTTGTCTGGGATACATACGCTCAAGAGTCTTTTGATGCCCTCAAGCATGCTCTCACATCCACTCCCTTGATCCGTCCCCCTGACTTTGACCGATATTTCATTCTATACATCTCCGCTTCCACCTATTTGGTTGATGGTGTCCTTATCCAGGAGGATGATAACGGTGTTGGACACGTGATCTATTATGTCAGTAAGAACCTAGCCGGTCCACCTGTGTCTTACTCACATGAAGAAAAATTAGCACTAGCTGTCGTGTTCTCGGTCCAAAAATTGCCTCACTATATCCTCATGCGTTCCATCAAGGTTGTGACTGATTCCAACCCCATGGCTTTCCTATTGAGTCGCCACATCCTCAATGGGAAGTACGCCTGTTGGGTCGTTATTCTCCAAGAATTCGACCTTGAATTTGTCACCCCAAAAAGTAAGAAAGGTTTAGTCCTATTTGAACTCATTTCTGATTTTCCTATCCGAACGCAAGATACTCCAATTAATGACGCTCTTCCCGATGAACATTTGTTTGCCATCACCACCGACGATCCTTGGTACGGTGATATCCTTACTTACTTGCGAACCCAAAAGTTCACCCTTCACCTTGATCGTGATGCTTGACGACGTATTTGACACCAAGCCTCTCGCTACCTTTTAATCGACAATGACCTTTATTGTCACGGCGTAGATACTGTCCTTCGTCGTTGCCTCACCCATGCTGAAGCCGAGCAAGTCCTAAATGCCTGTCATAGTGGCGCTTGTGGCAGCCACCTCTCTGGCCTCGCCACCGACCAGAAAATCATGCGTGCTGGGTATTTTTGGCCTTCTCTCTTTAGTGATTGCATTGAAGCAGTCAAACATTGTTCCAATTGCCAACATTTCGCCCCTAAGGCACGAGCTCCTCCCGCTCCTCTCCATCCTGTCGTCACAGCTGGTCATTTTTGAAAATGGGCCATCAACTTTATGGAATGTCGACCTCCATCTGCTGGTAACCACAAATATATCATCGTGGTGGTTGACTATTTCACTAAATGGGCCGAAGCTATGCCTATGCTCAACAATACGGCAGCCACTACAACCCTCTTTTTCTTTAACCATGTCATTGCTCGCTTTGGCGTTCCAAAACAGTTAGTCTCAGACCATGGCCGACATTTCGAAGATCAGATTTGGCATGAGCTCTCCTCCCTATTGGGTTTTGAACACCAATATTCATCTTCCTATTACCCCCAAGGTAATGGTCAAGTTGAGGCGATTAACAAAATTCTTAAGTCCATGCTTCAACGCACGGTGAATAAGCACAAAACCAATTGGCATCTCATGCTCTTCCCTGCTTTGTGGGCCTATCGTAATTCTGTTAAAACCGCCACCGGTTTCACTCCTTTCCACCTTGTCTTTGGCGAGGAGGTCGTCTTACCAATCGAGTGTGAAATCCCTTCCCTTCACTTGGCCATCGAACTTCTCCCTGATACCCAACCTCTAGAACAACGACTTATCATGCTTGAGCACGCCTTTGAAGACTGTCGTGTTGCACTGCAAACTCTCGAAGTGGCCAAAAAAGCGCACCAAGGCTCAGTATGACCAAAAATTATAGCCTCGCACCTTTCATGAAGGTGACCTTGTTCTAGTATACGACGAGGCCCACGATACCCTTGGTCATGGGAAGTTCGACTCATTGTGGCTAGGTCCTTACATCATCAGTAAAGATCTTGGGAAGGGAGCATATCTTTTAGAGGAATTTGAAGGCCACCCCCTTCCTAATCCTCGCAATGCACTCTATCTTAAGAGATATTACCCTTAGCATTTCCCACTCAAAATGCATGTTTTATCTCCTTGTAGATAGCCAGCATAGGTTTGTTTTTCTCATTCACTACTTCACCAGGACACATGTTGCCCACGAAGTCTTTCTTTCCCTCTTCTTCAAATCGGATTTCCTCACGTACAACACTTTTCTTTGGGGCAACGCTTGGCCTACATATTTACTCTTGTTTGTGTCGATTTCGGTCATGAGATACCATTTTGTACTCATGTTTTTTGGGTCCCCCTTGGACCTTTCATCATTTCTTCATCATCATTAGTGTCTATTTGTTCGTCACTCTACTATTTTCCCTCATGCCTTATTCGGGGTTCCCTTATTGCCTAACCTATGGAGGACCTACTTCTGTCGACATTAGCTCATTTACTCCAGAAGTCAGGTCTAGGGGGCAGTGTACCTTGGTTCAAGCTCTTCCTAGCATGATCGTGATATATACACTTGATGGTCCAGTGACACAACAACAGCTATTGGTGATTCTCGGGCATGTGTGAGATGTCTCAACCCTCATGAGGGGGTGGCCCTGCAGGTAGCCCCCCACATGCCCGGCTGACTTCATTTCCACCCTTGATGCAGCTCCTCCCATTTGATGATATCAGCCTCAACCTCTTGCGGCGCCTCTTTGATTTTCACGTATCAGTCAGAGTTTGCGAGCCCTTCCCCGCGTGTAGGGGGCATTTGGGTGTATTCGTATCTCTTGTACTAACATATTATTGTATAAGTCCTGATGATTATTCCAGGCATCACATGTATGTGGGATTCATCATGTTATTTATCTGGCTCATGTTTAGGCCAGCACATGCTTCATTATTGTGTTCTGTGGTTTTCCGGGCACCTTATTCTTTGTACTTTGTCTCGGCGGGCATAGGTATGCCTCCCCCGCCGCCTTTAGCACAGGTACCACTTCATACACTAGAGACTTGTTGCACCTGTAAGTCTCATCTCCTCAGGGTCTAGTCCTTTTGTACATCAGACAACATTACACTTCTCTCTCTCACTTCCCTTTTGATATCTAGTGATTGAGTTCTTACAACGTACTTCGGTCATACGATTTGCTCCTAACACTCGTACATTGGGGGGCAATCTGTTACACCATTTTTTTGGTCATCTAACCTATTATTATTAGATGAACCCAAGTACACCATGTAAGACCAATTTTACCCTAAGTAAAATTGCTTTCACCATATAAAATAACTTAGTTGGTCATATTTAACCCAAAATAAGGAAATTAATTATTTAAATCCTTATTTATTTAATTATTTCCTAAGAACAAGTTATTTAAATCATTATTTAAATAATATTCTTAGTTAAATTTGACTAAATCATCCATAAATAATTAAATAAACCATTATTTATTTAATTATATTCCTATCATTCCCCTAAAATGATAAATAAATCATTTATTTATTTATTATTTATAAATAAAGGAATTGACCCAAGTCAAGAATCCTTTTCCCTCCAACAAATATAATAAAATATTCCTAAAAGGTGCTTCTAGAATTCGATTAATAATATTTTATTCATGCACCGAGTTCTAGACCGCCCCAATATTTTGTTATAAATAGGGGGGTTTACCCCATTCATTAGTCACCTTCATTGCATTAGATCACTCTGGATCTACTCTTGGTCACCATTTTTCATTTTGCTTTGTGAACTCCCATTGAGTTCTATGTTTGTTTTTCTACAACCATAAGAGAGAGAAATGTTAGATCTGAAACACTGAGGACTTTCAAGAACCCATCCCACTGAGGAGAACCGGAAGACACCTTTCTTGTTTTCCTCTCAGGTGCCCCATTCTTTAATATAATACAAAATTCTTTTAAATACATTCTTCTTGTCTTGTCCATTGGATTTATGGAGCTATGTTATGTTTTATCTGCTTAATGTCTTTGTGCTTAGATCTGAATTTGTGCAGCAAACTTAAAGATATTTTGCAGCCACAATCGATGTTAGGGCTATTTGTTATGTGTAGCTAAAGTGATATTTTATGACAAAAGATTCATACTAAGTCAGTGAGGAATGCAACTTGCTACGGGGTTGGAGCAGTAGAAGAGGCCACAGTAGCCATCGAAGAGGTTGATGATACACGCAGTTTGCATGAGGTTTCCAGGAACCTCGAAGGATTGAGCATGGGTGTGCCGCCTCTTCCCATGTGGGAGATCCCCATTCACCTGTAGCGATACACAATGGGTGCACCAAAGAGATTCTTGGTGCCTCTGAGGAGGTTATCCAGAGCAATTATCTGCTACCATGAGTAGCAAGATTAGGCGGATTAGATGATAGATGTATATATGTCAGGGTGAGGCTTAGCAGAGCCAATTTTTGTAAAACACCTAAGTTTTGAAGATTTTTTTAATGTAACTTGAATAGACATGACATATATATATACATATACATGTTTTGGTGATTTTGATCTTGTATTTTTTCATTTTTATGTATTTTTTATCATGAAAAAATATACACTCATGTATGACTCTTTCTATAATAAATGCAACAAAT
Source organism: Pinus albicaulis (assembly GCA_034641835.2). Classification (NCBI taxonomy): domain Eukaryota; kingdom Viridiplantae; phylum Streptophyta; class Pinopsida; order Pinales; family Pinaceae; genus Pinus; species Pinus albicaulis. Next base: position 1,173,798,682 of record CM076580.1, read on the forward strand.
GCCAATATAACACATAATTTTCTAATGAATCGGATAATGTATTAGATTCTCTAGGAATGTGCTCAAAAGTAATGAATTGAAATTGACATTCCAGAATTTGTACCCTTAAGTAATAACGTAATAAGACTAGATGTCGGACGTGATAAAAGTTGTTCAAATGCATAATGACTAGCTGGGAATCTAACTTTACCACTAGATTGGAGATGCTACGAGATGCAGCTTCCGTGAGGAGTTGTATCACCGATATGTAATCAGCAATATTGTTGGTGGCATCACCAAGAAAGATTCCCCCGGAACCAAGTATTTCAAACTCAGGTGTGTAGAGGAACCAAGCAGCTGATGAAATGTGTTGTGTGTGACGACTAGCACCATCCGCATATCCAACATATGGAAAGGATGATGAAGACATATGTGTAAAAGAAGAGAGCCTATATGAGAAAAAATACTCAAAAACCTAAAATATCCAGAAACACCAAAAAACCATAAAAATTATATACATAAAATTACAAAGCATATGCCCAGTGGGACACTAGGAAATATACTTATTCAGATAGATCTCATTGCAGGGATCAGCAAGTATAATCCCATTACAGTTCCGAAGCTCATAAGCACCTTTCAAAAGGACTTTCATGATGACGTATGGACCAAGCCATAATGGCTGAAGTGTTCCTGCCCCCAACATGTCATGTCTCTGATCATAGAGTAGAACGAGATTGCCTTCTTGGAAAGAACAAGGCTTGACAGATTTTTTGTATTGATATTTTACTTAGCACTTGTGAGCTTCGAGTGCCAGTGTGGCATCTCGACGAGTTTCATCCAATTGATCAAGCAAGATAAAGTTCTCTTCTTCGATATTGGTACCGAGTAGGAGTTCAACGGCTAGCTTAAGTGATGGAATCTCACACTCGATTGGAAGAACTACTTCCAGACCACATGCTAGTTAGAATGGCATAAAGCCTGTAGCAATTTTAACTGATGTTCGGTATGCCCATAACACAGAGCATAGCTTCCTATGCCATGTTGTTTTATGATTCTTGACTAACTGACGAATCATGGTATTGAGGATGCCCTTTACGGCTTCGACTTGACCGTTAGCTTGTGGATAGTAGGACGAAGACTGATCTTGTCAAAAACCTAGCATGGAAGTTAACACCGTCATCATTTGGTTCTGAAAGTGCAAACCATGATCTGTGACAATCTAGTGAGGTACACCAAAATGACAGATGACCTAATTGAATAGGAAGAGAGCAGTGGTTTCTGCATCGACCTGAAAATTGGGAATGGCTTCAGCCCATTTTGTGAAGTAGTCGACCGCAACTATGATGTAGTTGTGTCCATCAGCAGAAGTGGGATTGCATGTGACAAAGTCTATTCCCCATTTAGTGAGAGTACCGACGGAGATAGAAGGATGAAGTGGGGCAATGTAATATTCCAAAAATTTAGCCTTCAAGCTAAATGGAATATTATAGGTGTTTAATCACTAGGTAGGTGAATAAGTGGGTGGGGAGGCCCATAAGTCTCCTTAGCAACAATAAAAACACTTCAAGTGTGAAAGGAGACCTTTTCCAGCAGCTAAATAAAGCACCTCCAAGTGTGAACAGGGTTGGATCATGTTGATTCAATCAACTTTGACCAAGTCAACAACGTTGTTATGGAGGAGTGGAGATTAATTGAGGAATAACCCAGTTTTGGAGGGAGATGGATCTCATGAATTAAATGACCTAATTGAGTAGGGCCAAGGGCAAGCAAGCTCATATTATATTTGAGGAATATGATGGCAGCCATTTTGGGTTATGTTTTGAGATTATTATTTGATATTGGTCTGCTTCGACTTTTGCTTCCTCTTGTTGTTTAGCAGGGTTTCAGTGTTGTTTAGCACCGGGTGTTCCCGAGCAGGAATCCCACCTCTTTCCTTGAGAGGCCTCTTGGAAGAGTATTTTATTCATTTCCACATTTAGGTTTTCAGGCCAAGCTACATCTTTCTTCATAAGCATAGTTTCTGCAGATTATTGTGCTATGTTGCAGGGTGCAGCAGTGGAGGGGATAGAATTCCACTTTCTGAGCTATTTTCTCATAGGAGGAAGGTTTCCTTCTCTTGGGAGATCTGTTTGGAGAGTTCTTGAGCACATTTAAAATATTTGGCACCAGGCCATATATTTCCCATCATTTCCAGCATTGTTTCAACTGGGAATTGTGTTATTTTGGAGGGCATCTTCAGTGGAAGATCTAGTGGTTCATTTGTAGTGTTTTCTTGTGATTGAGGGGTTCATCCTTTCATGGGAGGAGAAATTTGAGGGGATCTACATCAGATCTGTTATATCCCAACCTTCTACACTCTTGTTCTTCAGTTTGCAGTGAATCTTCAACCATTGGGCTTTAGATCCCATCTTGTATAGGGTGTATTTCTGAAAACCCTTCCCGGGTTCTTTGTAGGAGTTTGTGTTGAGCCTAGATCTGTATTGGGCATATATTTTGAGGCATATAACAGCCCTACATATTTTGTACATTCTTTCTCTATAGCAGTGTGTTTATAACTGCGCTGTAGTAGTCTTCCGGTATTTTGTATTGTAGCAGAAGTTCAGTTTTAGGAGTGATTGATTATGGGAGGCTTGTACCCTCATTGTATATGATTCATGACTCACTATTTGTATTTATTTTCTGATATAATACATGATGATATGTCTCCATATTGGTATCCAATGTTAATGAGTTGATTTACACTGCTATTTCCAGTTTGGTGTTCATGTATTGCTGCATCTCATTTAGGGATATTACAGTGGTATCAGAGCATAATCCTGGATCAGCCTGTGGATCTCAGCCATTATGCTAACAGGATAATAAGAAGGAGAGATGTACAGAAAATACAGAGAGAAGACTCCATTATGTGGAGGAAGGAAGGAAGAGAGGCTCTCAAAGCTTCTTTTTCAATCTCTACAGAGCATTAAAGGAGATCTCAAGAAAATGAGAAGGGAGATGGAATCTCCAAACGAGTTTGGATCTAAAGCAAAATCTAGAGTTGTACATGATTAGTATGAGCATGGAGCTACACACCAAGGTTAACAACGCAGTCATATGCCCAGATCTGCTATGAGGGATGGAGAAATACATGAACATAATACTGGAATAGCAATGAGAAATAACTCATAAAATGTGTGTAGAACACATTTCCATCAAATTAATGTTGTAGCAGCAAAAATGGGATGCATTATATCAGCCCAAAGTGGGGAAAAACTACAATATAAACCCTAAAAACGTTATTTCCAGAGAATTGTGTTATAATAGGGAGAAATAATGCTGGGATCCCTTAGATCATGTATTATGGGACTTATATCCAGAAAATATTCAAAAAAAAATCTCATTTTCTTGTTTAAACAAATCTCCCGGTCCAAATATGGCTAAAAAAGGCCCAAATCCCATGACTTGACTAAACATAAATTTCCTGAAGCATATACAGCATGATTTTTAGAGGGTTTCTGCTATAATACAATGGAAATAATAGATCTGGAGTTTTATTGCTCAAATCATGGAGAAAAATAGGGATCTAGCCCCTTTTACACATTAAAAAGATAACCCGGTAAGGGTTTCATGACAACACAAGTACAAAATGCTAGATCTGCAGATCTAAATCTGAAAAGGATGCAATTTAATTGAATTTATGTATATATACAGCTGAATAATGCAAGAAATGAAGGAATATCCTTCTTACAACATTCTAGGAGAAGGGTTGGCCCTTTCCCTAAGAAAGCAACTCAAGATTGAGGGGATTGACCCTCACACTACAACTCTCCAAGAAATTATGCAGTTCCTGCAAGGGAATGTGTTGTAGGTGATGGGATTACTTTGAACAAGTGCCAAGATATGAAATTATGCTCTTGAAACTTCCTCACTAATCTTCCAAAGGAATGGAGGCTCACTCCTCTGAAAAACAAGCACTGGAAGTGGTGTTATGAACCCCCACTGCAACACCCTGCAACACAACGTTATACTGCTGCAGAAATAGCATTGTAGCTAAAGGAGGATGCTTGGCCTCAAGCCTAGATGTGGAGAAATTTAGTACAAGCTCCTTCAAGAGGCCTCTCAAGAAAGGAGAAGGATTCATAAACATGAGATACTTGTGCTAAGCAGCACATCAATCTCAACTAAACAGTTGAAGAAAGCAGAATAGTCATGCAGACCAAAATTCAATAATAAAATCATAAGTTGTCTTGCTATGGCTGTCTTTCCCTCCTTTTAAACATGTGTGAGCCTTCATTCCTTGGGCCCCACTCATTAGGGTTTCCTTCACCAAGGAATATTCCCCCCACTATATTTGCGTTGTCTCACAAGATGATCTCTACCTCCTATCCCAGCATTGTTGACTTGGTCAAACTTGACCTTGTCCACATGCAAGTGTCCCTGTCCACACCTGAGAGTGTAAAATCTAGCTAGCATTATCATCCCTTTTCACATTATGAGGGATTTTATATAGATTTTTATTATGCATGGGCCTCTTTACCCATTTATTCATCTCCTAAGTGAAATCAACAAAATTTAATATTCCAATTTGCTGCATGCAAATTTTGGAATATTACAGTCCTCCCCTCTCAAATGTTGCTTGTCCTCAAGCAACTGCAAGAATAGAACTGAGAAGTATTCCCTCCTCCTACTGTAGCATCTGCATATGATGAAATCATCCAAGGAATATGATGTTGTCTCAATAGTGAATCTCCATATTGCCTCTCCCAAGCATGCAAGTTAGCTAAATAGCTATCATCATGAACAAGTAGAGTATTCAAGAAGGCAATAAGGTGATGTCCAGAGGTCCCCTTGAGGAATGGAATCTGAAATGTAGTGGGAAAAATCATTCCCATGTGGATCCTCCATCCCCAAGAAATCATCCAAACAAAATGAGCTACCTCCCAACATGGCAACTCCAGAAAATCCTCCTCCACCTTTGGCTCATGCAAAGTAGGTGGGCTGAAAATCTGATCATGGTAGACAAAGTAGCCTACCCCACTCTATCCTTCTCTCCACTCATGATAAGTGTAGATATTTTTCTGATCTTGGGCTGCAAATAAGTTGCCCTCAAGTGGCAAGAAGAAGACTAGATCTCCAAAGATCTCCTCTCCAATGTTGTGAATCAAGTTGGCCCAAACCATCCCATATGTGATGGATAGAAAATCATCACCATATGGCATCCAATCAATTCTATGGCCCACATCATGGAAAATTAATTGTCTTGTTGTAGTGGCCATATCATTTCTCATGCTCCCCTTGGAACATGCGATGAAAAAAGTGTGGGAAATCTCCTTTCCCAAGGACACATCCAACCATTGTGTCTCTCCAATCATGCTCTCAATAAGGATAAGAACCATATCAGAAAATGGAATCATGATTAGAATCTCAGTGAGGGAAATACTGAAGGTTTCATGTGGTGTAGGAAAGTACCAACAGTTTCCATGTAGTTACAACGCAATTCTCCAAACTGTTGCTTTGTAAAATAGTATAGAAAGTTGTTTTTTAATACATGAATAATTATGTATGTCATCATGTTTACTAATGAATAGTAAATGGTTGGGTACATTAGTTGAACATACATGAAAGGAAAAAACACTTGCCTAAGGCCATATAAAATATGGTTGTCTCCATCATACAATTTAGCCCAATGTTGACCATGGAGCTCAATGAAAAGCTTGCCCTCTTGTGGAGCAATGCGTTGAATAGAAATGGTAAGAGTATGCAAAGATTGTGTTAGACAATTAATAAATGAAAAAGCAATATTCTCACCATGTACTGAAAGTAAGATGATGAGGGGATTCATAAACAAGCCTCCCATATGACATGCTCCCATGAAGAGGAATGAATCATATGCTACTGGAATATCACCCTTCTTATGCTTGGAAATCCAAGTTAAGAAGATCATATCAAGTAATAGATGTTTCCATCCACTACTCCATCATTCTCACCTCCTCCTTGTTTACAAAGTGCATCAATTATGAAGTGATCCTGGGGACACTCCATCAATAACCCCAAGCTCCCAAGTGACAACGATGTTGGCCTATGCAAATAGGCTCCTACCAACTCATAGCTCCATTCTTTGACATGCATATTTTCAAAGACGTCTCCCATAATGCTGCTACACATAAGAAGTTCCTCCCAAAGTGGAAGTACCTCTTGATCATCCAAGGCTAAGGAGTAGCCCCTTTTCACTATGATAGTGCCATCTCCTACTCCTGCAACATCATGCAAAGTGTGAGAGAAAATTTTCCCTTGCTCTCCCAAGAACAACCAAAGAAAAAAAAAAAAATTGCTGACTCCCCATACCTCCATCATACAAATCATGGGGTGAAAACATGGTGATTGATATGAAGAATGTCATATCAACACAATGTGTCCATACTCCTTGTTGCCCAATGATGCAAGCATCCTGCCACACATTCTTCACCCTCATACCCTTAGAAAGAGGATGATGGCCAAACTCTTTCAAGAGTAGCCAACGCAGCCAAGCCTCTTGCAACCCTACAAGATGCTTCCAAATTTCACCAAGGTATGCTTAAATTTCCATCTCTTGTCATTTCATAAAATCTTATGGAGGGATCTACATCATTGTATATTGTTGATTTAGAGCAAAAAATTTGCACTGCGATGTACAAGAGCAGTAGTGAAGAAAAGAGGACCCATTCCTTATGGGAGCATTCAAATGGCAGGTTCATTCATTAAGAAATGAAGGAAGAAGTGAGAGATGGTAGACATCTTGAAGTGAGAAACATTTTCTCCTTTCTAGATGACCCTTTCTCAATGAGCACTCCCTAGCTCAAAGAGAAACCTCTACCTATAGCAAATCCAGAACCTTATTGGTTTTGAAAGGACATTGATGAGAAGAAGGTCTAATGGAGAGACCTCATTGGAGGTGCACTTCAACACATCATGGAGTGAAAATTTATTCAACAGTTTGAGGAGGTTTTTCCCTCATCACACTTGGATCTTTGTGGATTCAAGGGGGACATTGATCTCTCATATGCAAGATCAAGGTAGAGAAGAGCAAGCAACATGACAAGGGTAGATTTTTCCTATATACTTTTGATGGGTCACCAACATGTTCAACTAGAGCTTGGGTGGAGGAGTTACACACCTATTTGCAGCAGCACCAAGTTTCTAAAGATGAAGACATCAAAGTTGCAGCATTGCATTTTGGAGGTAAGGCCTATGCTTGGTGGATATTTGAGTCTTTTTCATTAAGAAATGTAAATATTTCTTCTTATGCAAATTTCACTAAGAGATTAGTGGAAAGGTTTAATGGAAAACATTCTGAAACATCATTGGTGGAACCAAACAAACCAAAACAAACAAAACCTTTGCATATGATGGAGGAACCTATGAACTCAAATCCACTTCAGAAGACTGTTGAAGAGGCTCACATTTTGCATAATACTTTTCTAGAGGAAAGAACTATGTCCCATGATCTTGAACAAGAGGGCATGAAGATCCCTTTTCCAAGAGAGGATCCTCTTATTGAGAAGGTGACTCCCATTCATATTGGAGAGGAAGAGAGGGATGGGGGCAATAATGTTGTCATATCTACAACACATCTAGCACCTTATGCAGAGGTAGATGGAGCACTTGCTCCAACAGGAGGGATTCTTGTGTTTTTGCAAGGAAATCCCCAAGATATCATACGTGGATATTAAGGCACAATCAATGAACAACATGACTGTGAAGCATTGTAGATGGAAGGAGAAGGTAGGGAGGAAGGTCAACATCACATGATGAGGAGCACACACCCCTATCTATTTCAGAGGGCTAATGCAAATAAGAGGCAAACTGAATTGCGCTGTAAGGGAAGGGACAAGGTTGTACATCCATATGTACAGTCTACTCTTGTCATTGATGTCTCATTACATGGAGGCATTCCACCAGGGAGACAACCAGATCAGGAGATGATGAGGAATGCTTCACATTGGATAGCACCACCCTTACATCCCAAAGAAATGGATACTTTGGAGGGGTCTATTATAGCGCAGAGAGTTTGGGGTAGACTTAAGGAGGAGGGAGACATTCCCCCATTTTCAGCATCACCCACTCTCACTATATGTACTACGCTGACAGAAGTTGCTGCATTAATGAAGGATGGCACCTTCATGGTGCAAGGGAGCTGCTCCATGGATTTGGAGAAATAGAGGGTACTTCCTTTAAGGAAGGAATCCTCCATACATTGGAGTAGATGGAGGCCACTCATGCTTACATTGGCCAAGATTAAGAGGTTATTTTTGGATGCCAAACTCCAAAGGTCACCACTTCTATTTTAGCATGAGCAGCTGCATGATGGGCATGGCAGAAATTTGGAGGATGACTTTGGCATGAGGGATGTCAAAGGAGAAGACATCAGCATGTGGGGAGCTTCACATTTCAGATCTTCAACGTTGTTTCTTAGGAGGATTGATCCATATTGGAGGTCTCAACTCTTGGTAGAGTACTCCAAGGATCTTGGTGCTTGCATGATTCTTGATGACCTGGATGGAGATGATAGATATGTGGTGGATGATGTGGTCATCTATTCTTATGGCAGAGTCTTCTTGACTAAAGCTTCTGAGCTAAAGGAGAAGTTGCTACATGCAGCATATGAGGACTTCCTTTCTATGCACTTTGATGCATATCGTTCTTTGACGGGGGAGTTCACTTGGGAGGGCATCCGAAATGATATATTTCAGCATATGGAGAGATGCATAGCTCGGATGCTGATGGAAAGGTTGTCACAGCCACTTCCCTACTCATTGAGAGTGAGGGAGAATTTCCAGTTGAGCCATTTCAGCTCAAGGACCAAGGTACATGGTGGAGAAGGTACAATTTTGCATTATGATTTTTACTTCTTTACTTTTTATGAGAAACATGTTGTATTAAGGAGGGTCATTCCTTCTTATACATTATATTATGATGTACTTGAGGCCAAATGTAGCATTGATATTGGCTATTATTTTGGTGGTTTTTGGGGGAAGCCTAATGATTCTTGGTGTGCATCATTGGCACCACATTTTACTTTCATGATCCTATCTTTTAGGATGATTGTGGCAGAAAAAAAGTGGTTGGAAAAGCACTTGTTTCTCCTTGATTTGAGGTAGGCAAGGGATGCACTACACTGGTTCCATGTGTGGAACTATGATCCACTTTCTGGTTGTCATATGGAAACTTGTTTTCATTGGTTTTTGCTTCCATATATTGTTGATGTTTCTATGTTCATGGGAAGCTTTGTTTGGAGAGTGGGACAAGATTTGGAGGTGCCCATTGGGAGTATGATTCTCCCTACTTTACTTGATGCATGTTTCAGGAGAAACAATGGGCAGCCCATGATTGCTAAACTACATCTCTTTTCTCCATGTGGGAAGAGCCATCTGGAGAGTTTGAGTTTTTGGAGGAGGCACTTCATGGCTTATTTGTTCGGAGGGGTAGCTTGGGCCATTCTTGGAGGCCATTAAATTTCAGCCAAAGATCAGCAAAAGCCCCATACATACCATAAATGGAGAGAGAAACAACTTGGGTGTAAGAATTTTATCTCTCCCTACAACCTCAATACATTGCATGAATCAGGGCTTGAGGATTCTTTTGATGAGTTACCTAGAATGGCTCATTTCATTTGGATGATAGCATGGGTTTGGGAGTTTCTCATTGGGAATGAGATTCCCTATTCTTGTCATAACTCCGACCTTGAGGAGGCTATTGGACAGCAAGAAGGTTTCCACTTACACCTTGTAGAAATTTGCTGAATAATGAAGTTTATTCACTGCAATTAACCTGATCATACATCAATTCGAATTTCTTGTACAACACATAATTGCTTCTACAAACTAATCGTCACATGCGGAATAAAAACAAAGCAACAGAACATCAAATCACACACATAGAACGCAGCATGTATGGGGAAAGCTTATAGCTGAAAACCCCCAGCTATATGTATCATATAATGGATGAGAAACATACAGCAATACATAATACAATACTCCTCACAAGTACTCAGTACTATCTCATATGCTGAACACAAAACTAGCTAGATCTGAAACTAGTCACAGGTTCAAATCCTTCTGCTGCTCTGCCTGCCTCTACTGCGCAATCCAAAGTGTGAATATAGATAAATGGAATTTGAATTCACTTAGTTGGTACAGTGCAATCATCATTGGCATCATCATCCCACTGATTGTGCAAATCTCATGCACAACTAATGTACAACTGCTGTCAGTCTCACCCTTTCATTTACCTCTTCCACTGGTCTTTCACTGAACTGTCCATGCACTGAGTTAACTGATGTGTTCTTTTAGTTGAATAATAAGTTAATAATTAGTGAATTAGATAATATTTAATTCACCCAACTCATCTCTAGTGTAATCGCTAGTTAAACTGATCACAACTAGTTCAACTAGTTAACCGGAACACAATCTCCATTAACTCCTCAATCAACTCCACCAAAACTCTGCCACATGAGTCTAACTGAAGTCTAACATGCAATAGCTCACTTAACTCATAGGAAATTCGAATTTCCTTATGTCAGCTGCATGCCCCACCTCTGGGGGTCAAACTGAAGTGCTCCAAGAGAGTAAACTGTTGTTTATAGTCAAAATATTATTAAGGGTAAATAATATTTGACTTCCATATTTTTAGGAGACACAGTCTAAAAATAGTCCGGGTCCTAAAAATAAGGGTCTCATCTATTTTTACCAACATGTCGCATACTTCAATAATCTCTAACTGGAATTCCCAAATTATGCTCCGTATGTCTAAAAATAGACATAGTCTAAAAATAGACTTTTCGACAAAAAATCACATGTGTGGTCCCCACCTAGTTTAGGTGATCACTTTCCAACTAGGATCAGGAAAGATGTTTCAGGAGGCCTCCTTCACTATTTCTTGTTGCCATTTTCAACACTCCCTCTCAACAAGAAAGGGACTGTCATCGCATGCGACATGCAACTCCGCCCGCAACCTTCACAAGCGCCATGCAACTCCATGCATGCGACATGCAACTCCATGCATTCGCCATGCACCCTTTGCATAAAAGCATGCAAACTCATGCATGCACCATGCAAGCCCATGCACCGCTCTCCAAACTTTATGTGACAACCGAATAGGCTCCAAACAACTCAATCACCTTGATGCATCTAGCATCTATCATCAAAGTCTTAATCCTCGCCGGTACCAACTGCACATGTCATCAGGAACTACTGTGCCGTTGAACTCTTGCACCCATGCACTCTTGCACTTGCTGTCAACTCTGATCCGCGCTCCAGTATCCGACACTGTCACTTTGATCTGCCTGCATCACTCCAACTGATCTTGCTACTGCTGCGCTGTGGGCACCTCATAGCCAGGTTCAATCCATGAGATCCACACCATCTCATGAATCTGCCCAGAAATCTCCTCATGGGATTAATCATGCATGTCGCCCCACCTTATACCTAGTGGTATAGCTGCATGCACTCCCTCTGCCCGTCTGGCACGAAATTTCTCTGCATGAGTGGTCTCTTCCACTCCATGATCCTCTCGTGGTTGCTCCACATCCCGAGGTTCACTATCACCTGCATGCAAAACTTGCTCCCTCTCAAGCTTCAGTTGCATGTCTTTCTCCCGCTTCCCAACAGTAGGAAGCTTCGTAGAAATCCCATCTACTACAAGCTCCAGAGATTCTTTGCCTGAATCCCAACCTTCTTGACTTGTCCCGTTGCCTTGTGCCGAAGGAAAACTTTTCCTTCTCTGAAGACAACTTCATACCCTTTATCCTCTAACATTGCGACTGAGATCAAATTCTTTGTTAGACTTGGTACATGCAATACATCTTGTAAAAGAATGAGTTTACCTGACTCCCTCTGAAAGGTTATGGTACCAATGCCGGTCGCATTGTATCGTCCACCGTCGCCCAACTCAACATGCATCCGGAGACCTTTCTCCACCAAGTCACTGAAAAGATTTGCATCTCCCGTCATGTGAAAGGAAGCGCCACTATCAATATACCACCCCGATCCCAATGCACTAGACACAATGCATGCGATCAATGAGAAGTCCAGCTCAAATTGCGAGGCAAGAGCCTCACCAGCTGCAGATCCAGCAGCCTGCTTGTTCTTCTTCTTCTTGGGGCAATTCGTGGCGTAATGTCCATTATCGTGACAATGAAAATACTTCACTTTGGACATGTCACGCTCTTTACCATCCGCACCGGATTGAGAAGCCTTCTCCTTGCCCTTCCCCTTCCTTGCTTTGGCAGCTAAAGCGCAGTCTTCTTCATCAGCTCCCTTTGACGAAGAACCATCTCTGGTATTTCGCCGGATCTCCTCTTGCACGAGATCAGACCATAGTCTTTCCCATCCCGGCAACTTTTCCCGACCATTGACACTATCTTGATATGCATGCCAACTCTTTGGCAAACCAAGAAGCGCCAAACTCACCAGATCCTCATCCACCACCGTCACACCAACACTTCCCAGCTCATCCCGACATTGGGTGAACCTCGTGAGGTACTTCGGCATACTTTCCCCCTTCTCACACTTGATGTTCCTGAGTCTATCTTTGAGCGCCAGCTTCCTTTGATCGCTCTTGCTTTGGTACAGATCCGTCAAGGCTTTCCACATCAAATATGGAGAGGCCTTCCCGTGTAAACTGGATACAATGTGATCCTTTACACCCTCCAACAGGATTCTTCGACATTTTGCTTGTTTCTTTTGCCATGCTTCCACAACAGCAGCATCATTAGAAGTAGGCTTTGGAATCTCTTTCTCCACGAATTCCAACAGCCCATGATCATCTAATACAACCTCCATGCAGTCCTTCCATGCAACATAATTCGAACTGCCTTCCAAGGCATATTCTAGTCGCAACCCGATGAAAGACATTTTCACCGCAGCACCAAGAACACAAATCTGCAAATTCGAATTTCACCACCAGCTGATAACTCAATCGCTTCCGATCTACACTTGAGAACAAATTATTTCCAAATCAGAGATTGACTGCATGGGCTTTTACCAGACCTTTCACTTTCCAAAGAAAGATGAATCCGGAGGCTATCTGGCCCGTATGCAGGCTCTGTCCGAGGAAATAAGTTTTCAATCACCGTAATAGATCTCGACAATTAATATTGCTCCGATACCATGTAGAAATTAGCTGAATAAATCACTTATTCAATGAAGATTAACCTGATCACACATCAATTTCGAATTGCATGCATAACACATAACCTTCTTCTACAATTAATTGTCACATGCGGAAATATAGAAGCGATAGCACATCAAATCATCACACACATTAACACAGTATGTATGGGGAAAGCTTATAGCTGAAAACCCCCAGCTATATGTATCATATAATGGATGAGAAACATTCAGCAATACATAATACAATACTCCTCACAAGTACTCAGTACTATCTCATATGCTGAACACAAAACTAGCTAGATCTGAAACTAGTCACAGGTTCAGATCCTTCTGCTGCTCTGCCTGCCTCTACTGCGCAATCCAAAGTGTGAATATAGCTGAATGGAATTAGAATTCACCTAGTTGGTACAGCGCAATCATCATTGGCATCATCATCCCACTGATTGTGCAAATCTCATGCACAACTAATGTACAACTGCTGTTAGTCTCACCCTTTCATCTACCTCTTCCACTTGTCTTCACTGAACTGTCCATGCACTGAGTTAAACTGATGTGTTCTTTAGTTGAATAATGAGTTAATATCAGTGAATTAAACAATATTTAATTCACCCAACTCATCTCTAGTGTGATCGTCAGTTAAACTGATCACAACTAGTTCAACTAGTTAACCGGAACACCATCTCCATCAACTCCTCAATCAACTCCACCAAAACTCTGCCACATGAGTCTAACTGAAGTCAATTATGCATTAGCTCAACCAAACACATGGGAATAGCGTAAATCCTCATGTCAACTGCATGCCCCACCTCCGGGGGTCAAACTGAAGTGCCGCAAGAGAGTAAATTGAAGTTTAGAGTCCAAATATTATTAAGGGTAAATAATATTTGACTATTCTATTTTTAGCTCGGCAGTCTAAAAATAGAAACCACCTGAAAGTCTAAAAATAGAGGTCCATCTATTTTTACCAACTCGACCAATCATCCAAGAATAACATACTGCAACCCCTGGACCATGCTCCATATGTCTAAAAATAGACTTTTCGACAAAAAATCACATGTGTGGTCCCCACCTAGTTTAGGTGATCACTTTCCAACTAGGATCAGGAAAGATGTTTCAGGAGGCCTCCTTCACTGTTTCTTGTTGCCATTTCAACACACCTTCCACCTTTTCATTATGTGAACAATTTGGTTTTTCATACTTAGGAGGAAACATTGGACGACAAATTTATTGCAGATTATTTTGAGTAGTGATGGGAACTATTGATAAGGAGGCCACAAGAGGAGGAGGGGAGGAATTTTTCTCTCCCTTTTCAGTTTCTTGAGGACAAGCAACATCTTGGAGGGGAGGATTGTAATATTCCAAAAAATTAGCCTTCAAGCTAAATGGAATATTATAGTTGTTTTATCACTAGGTAGGTGAATAAGTGGGTGGGGAGGCCCATAAGTCTCCTTAGAAACAATAAAAATAGTTCAAATGTGAAAGGAGACCTTTTCCAGTAGATAAATAAAGCACCTCCAAGTGTGAACAGGGTTGGATCATGTTGATTCAGTCAACTTTGACCAAGTCAACAACGTTGTTATGGAGGAGTGGAGATTAATTGAGGAATAACGCAATTTTGGAAGGAGATGGATCTCATGAAGGAAATGACCTAATTGAGTAGGGCCAAGGGAAAGAAATATCATATTCTATTTAAGGAATAGGATGGCAGCCATTTTGTGTTATTTTTTGAGATTATTATTTGATATTGGTCTGCTTAGACTTTTTCTTCCTCTTCTTGTTTAGCAGGGTTGCAGTGTTGTTTAGCACTGAGTGTTCCCAAGAGGGAATCCCACCTCTTTCCTTGAGAGGACTCTTGGAAGAGTATTGTATTCATTTCCACATTCATATTTTCAAGCCAAGCTACAAATTTCTTCATCAGCACAGCTTCTGCAGATTATTTTGCTGTGTTGCAAGGTGCAGCAGTGAAGGGGTTAGAATCCCACTTTCTGAGCTAGTTTCTCATAGGAGGAAGGTTTCCTTCTCTTGGGAGATGTGTTTGGAGAGTTTTTGAGAAAATTTCAAATATTTGGCACTAGGCCATATATTTCCCATCATTTCCAACATTGTTCTAGCTGGGAATTGCGTTATGTTGGAGGGCAGCTTCAGTGGAAGATCTAGTGGTTCCTTTGCAGTGTTTTCTTGTGATTGAGGGGTTCATCCTTTCATGGGAGGAGACCTTTGAGGGGATATACATCAGATCTGTTATATCCCAGCCTTCTACACTCTTGTTCTTCAGTTTGCATTGAATCTTCAGCCATTGGGCTTTAGATCCTGTCTTGTATAGGGTGTATTTTTGAAAACCCTTCCCGGGTTCTTTGTAGGAGTTTTTATTGAGCCTAGATCTGTATTGGGCATATCTTTTGAGGCATATAACAGCCCTACATCTTTTGTACATTCTTTTGTTGTATCAGTGTGTTTATAACTGCACTGTAGCAGTCTTCCAGCATTTTGTATTGTAGCAAAAATTCAGTTTTAGGAGTGATTGCTTATGGGAGGCTTGTACCTTCATTGTATATGATTCATGCCTTACTATTTGTATTGATTTGCTGATATAATACATGATGATATGTCTCCATATTGGTCTCCAATGTTAATGAGTTGATTTACACTGCTATTTCTAGTTTTGTGTTCATGTATTGTTGCATCCCCATTTTGGGATATTACAGGTAGGATGGGTGTGCATTTTCTTCGTAAACATCTGACACGGATGGCACTTCTGGACCGTTGTGACACAGTCTTTAAACAAAGTGGGAAAATAGTATCTTGCACACAATGTTTTCTGGGTAGTATCTATGCCAGAAAGATGACCACTGCATGCCCCAGCATGGCAGTCATTTAAAACATGTTCTTCCTCTTTAAGAGTTAGACAATGTCGAAGAACTGTATCGACACCACGACGATATAGAGTATTGTTCAGCACGATATAGTGTTTCACTTGGTGACGAATGCAACGATGGTCGTCTAACATGAGAGTTGAGTAGAATTGTTGAGTTTGGAGGTAGACCAGAATGTCCCCATACCAAGGATTAGAAGAATCGACCAGATGCAGAGATTCATCGGGAAATAGATTATGAGCTACTTCCTTTGGGTCAATTCTGGGAAGGTCTGACAGTAATTCAACGAAGACTAAATATTTCTTTTCTTTGGGAGTAGCAAAAACCAAATCAAACTATTGGAGGATTACAATCCATTTGGAATATTTTCCTCCAATGATCTGACGAAACAAGATGTGTTGCATGGGATTCTCCAAAGAAATTACAGTAATCTGTTGTAGAAATATATAGTGTCGGAGGTGGGTGACAGTGAAGACCGCTGCGAGAGATAGTTTATCCACATGTGAATATTGTAATTCAGGTCTGATGAGACCTTTTGACAGATAATAAATCGCATGCTTACTATCGTCATCATGAACTTGAACCAAAACCATTCCTATCGAGGATGGTGAGGCTGCCAGCTAGAGGAGAAAGACGCGCGAATAGTTGGGGGCACTAAGAAGTGGGGTGGATATAAGTGCATGTTTTAGGGTGTCAAACGACAGTTGAGATTGATCATCCCATAGATACAGTACCCCTTTCTTGAGTAAGTGCATGAAGCCTTTCGTCATCTCGGAAAATTTTACGATGAAGCGAAGTAAGAAGTTTTCCTTCCCTTGCAAAATTTGGAGTTGCAGAATGGATTATGGCACAGGTAATTCAACAATTGCCTTAACCTTATAGGGATCAACCCTAATCCCATGCTTGGAGACAATGAAACTAAGAAGACATCCAGACTCGATAAAAAATATGCACTTATATGGATTCAGACATATGTTCTAGAACCTACACCAAAAAAATATTTCTTTAAGATGCGCAAGGTGATGGGCTCGTTTCTTGGAGTGAGCCGGAAGTTCATCCAAGTAAGCTTGTACAATGTGTCTCATATCGTGAAATGCATAGGCCATGGCCCTTTGAAAATTTGCTCCCGCATTCTTCAAACCGAATGGGAGTTTACGATACACAAATGTGCCCCAAGGACAAATGAAGGCACTTTTATGATGGTCATATTTTTTAATCACTATCTGGTTATATCCCGAAAATCCATCCATGAAGGAGAAATATTTGTATCTGGCGCAATCATCGAGAACCTGATCTATAAACGAATTAGGATAATTGTCTTTTGGAAAAGTGGCGTTCAGATCATGATAATCAACATAGACTCAGATTGTGACTTTTTTTTTATCTACAAGAGCCGGATTGGATACCCATTCTGTTAGAGGAATGTGATAGATGAAACCAAAGTGTAATATTTTTTCGACTTTTGTCTTAATAGCTGCCACTTTGAGAGGGTGGAAAGGTTAGAGCCTTTGCCGAGTAGGCTTAGCATTGTCATAAATATTTATTTCATGCTCGAATATAGAAGGATCTATGTCAGGCATTTCATCATAAGCCCAACAAAAAACATCGCGAAACTCCTTGAAAAGGGATGGAAGCGTGCAATTTTTGGCCTAACCGCTTCCATCCGTATATTTTCCACAATACCTTTTTGACTAAGATATCCTATATATATTAAAATATTTTCCATACCTTCCACCGATATTTTGAACGAAATACAAGTGGGAGGTAATGATCTCAAGTGAGCTCAGTGATAATGAATAGTTCTCGTGTCCTAATTAGATTTGCTGTGATGATGAAAACCCTCCCCAAGTCTATTCCCTTTCAGACATGATAGTCTGATACCTTCGTCCGAGAGGCAGAGACTTCATTGACATACCCTTAGAAGGGAACCCAGTAAAATGAGAGGGTGTGCCCTTTGCTTGAACCGGTAGTAGTGAGGGTTCGTATGTCACGATGGTCAGATAAATAACTGCAAGGACAATGCATCTGATCTCCGTAGGAATCAATTTTTGAAGGTGTCGGTAGGATCCAGGGATCAATAGAGCCATCGAGATGATGGATATCATTGAAATCGTGTGTGGAACCTCAAGAGGTGGGAGAGGAAAACAACCCATCAGGGAAGATGCCTTCAGAATACTAGTACCAACACTGACATAAGAGTCAGGAACGCCTCATACTAGGGGTACATTGCTGCTAGGTAACGTGGAATAATTAGGGGTGCAAAAGGATAACTGGTCCACTGTAACTATCTTCCCATCCAATGGAAAAAGGATGAGTCAAAAAACCGAAGATATAATGGCAGTCATCGCGTAAGACCAACTGTGACCCAACAAAATATTATAGTCGAGATGCAAATCTACGACTTCTATGTCCACAATTATCGTTTTCCCACTAAGTGTAATGGGGTAGTTAGCAAGGTATCCTTTTGGGAGGAAAGTGTGGCCATCAAAAGCTTTGAGGGAATTCGATGGCGGAGACAAAGTGGGAGAACCCAAAGTGAACTAGCACGGAGTTGACATTACACAAGTTGAAGCACCTTTGTTTATGACAGTGCGATGGATTGGTCTACCTTTCAACATAACTTGAACCTAGAAATCAGGCTGGTGTGAAAGGTGAGGTTTTCATTTATCCATGTCGAAGATGGATAGCATAGAATCCTAGGGTTCAATTCCACCAATGACCGAAAGCAGGGCTTTCCTTTGCGCCGCGCAGGTTTGCAATGTCACTTCGAGTGCAAACATAGCTGACAGTGCTTGCACCAAGTCTTCTACAATGTTGTAGTTCTGGGCAGCACGTGTAAAGGTGTTATGATTCGTGTGTTGAAGGGTCCCTTTGGGGGGACGAATGACAAGGCCAGCAGCAGGCCTTTCGATATGTAGATCATTAGGCAGTGGTGGATTCGAGCTTGAACCAGGTTCGTGAGCCTCAATGACTAGATTTCCATAGATTTTAGCGTGGGTTTGGAGTTCAACTGTCTCCATGACATAAATGGCAGATGATCCTTCAACAGAATGATGAGCACCACCATTTCCCCTTTAGGGGGGTTGTGGCGGGTTTAAAACCATGTGTTGTTGTTGCTGCTATGGATTAGGGAAGGGATTATGAAGGATGGGAGGTGTCCTTCCAGAGTCCTTTTGCGTGATAAAATATGTGAATTTCTATAGTCGAGGAAATTTATATGTCAGGTGGTCCTCTGCACAAATTTTGCAAGGGAATCTCATTGGTTTCTCCTTTCCTTTTTCGTTTTTAGCAGCATTTCTCTAATTGGGATTGTTCTGAGTATTGGGCTACTCTTCAGAGGGAGCGGTATTTTTCTTATTATTCTTGTTCTTACCGATAGGTTTTTGTGTAGACTACACAGAGTGTACCTCATCGGTGGGAAGAGAAACCGATTGGGTAGGGGCAGTGGCAGTCGAAGATGGTTGGGAAGCTTTCCCGCTGAGTTTTTTACAGCTACACCAAAAGTTGCGCTAATGAGGCCGTCAGCATGTACTCTGGGTAACTGAGTAGCGGGAGGATTCGGGTTTCCAGGGGCATGGGGGAGTAATTCATACAGCGTGCCAAATTGCGAATAAATGATATCTAGATGTTGTGCACAACGGATGGATTGGCCTTCCGTGACCACACCAGAAAATCAAATGTATTTAGCAAGGGGGTGGCAAGAGTGACTTACAAAACCATTTAGATAATAGATGATCCAGGATTGGCACTTTGAATAACCTCCACCTATGTCTCCATTTGTGAATTTGATCAGAGATATGGGTTGCAGTGTCTTGGCGTAGCAAGGTTAAGAGTTCAGTTCCAGTTTTGTATCGGATAGGTAATTGAAATTTCTTAAGAAATTTCGTTGCTTAGGCACCAAAAGTATTTATTGCATCACGTGGTAACTCGATGTACCGTTTGGCAGCGTTGCTTGTGAGAGTGTGGAGGAAAATTCTGAGCTAGATACTATCGTCAACCATGGAGTTAGAAACAAACCATAGATGAAAGGTGGTGATGTGCGTAGCCAGATCTTCCCCTTACCTCCCTTCGAACTTATGGATGTCAGACGAAATCTTGGGCAGTATTGGAGGCCAAAGTGGGTTATGGTAGATGGGATCATTGGTCAATTTGTAGAGGTCGAGGATGTCTAAAGCTGCCAGAAATGGAAATTGCATGGTTTCCCTCGATTCTAGCCAAGGAGGTGTTGGCTGACCATTTGGAGTGTAGGGTCCGCCCATCAAAGTGTTACCAACAGGATAAGTAGGAATTTGTTGATAAAAAATTCCAATGAGTGAGGTGTAGGAATGTAGGGTTGTTGTCCATCGAGGACATTGTACTAGGGGAAAAATAGTTGGTTTCCCCCAAGGTAATACTTTCCCCCTTGCCCCAATTGGTTTTGGGGAAAGCTCACCCATACAGACACGATAAAGTTAGCTTGTGACATACTGATAGCACATAACTGACCATTGGGATAGACCCTACACCAAAAGTTTGACCACTAAGAGGAATGGAATTAACAATCGATTGTCCTGCTTGTCCCATTGAATGTAGGGGTACTGAAGTTCCCTCTGGCATATAAGTGTTGGTGACACTTCCTCCTCGCATAGTAGCCAAGGGTTTTGAACTCAATAATGGATTCCAACCAAAATGGTTGTTAAAAGGAATCGAAGTAGCCCCACTAGCGAGAGTGGAAACTGGGGGTCCAGATGCAGTCACTATAGGAGCAGATCCCGATGGGTTTAGAATTTCGCTTGTAGTTGTGGTGACTAAGTTGCTAGGACCACATATATGTTGGCTACTAGGGTTACCAATCAGTTGTGTAGAACTGACAACTAGCTGGGAATATGGTGGTGGAATTGAGTTGGCCACCAACGGTGCCAACCCAATGGTCCCCTATTGTGAAGTGGATGTGGGTGCAGTCGAATAAATGGCTGGTACTGGTGCTACATGAATTAAAAATGGCCCCAATGAGTCAGTGAGAGGAGGATTGTAAGGAGGTACGACTCCTTCATTGAAAGGATCCCCAATAAACTCCGTATGGTAGGGATCAATGTGAAAATTAGGGGTTAACACTAGAGACTTCTCTTCTAGATAAAGCACTGGGTCACCAAGACTTGACTCCTCCCCCAATGTCAATGGAGGGAGACCTTGTTGTCACCTAGAAAGATGACGAGGGTCGAAGGATTCCACGATGACCTGTTAATTTTATCGAAAATTTTATTGTGATGTAATATTAAGTCTCAGTGATAGTACACCACACACCTAAAAAAAATAAAAAATAACTTCTAAAGTCAATTAGTCAAGAAGCCAGAGGGGTAAGGCCTTGTTTAAGTACTACCGTTTGCTGGAGATGAAACCCAGTATCACAATAGCATACAGAGAGAGCTGGTCAAATGTACAGTTATGATTACTCTTGAGCTTCGCCCGAACCTCAGATGATGGGTGTAAGCACTCTCGTGGAGACGAGTACCCTCCCAAATACCGAATACAGAGTAGGTCCGTCTGTGTTATGTACAAGGGAATCCCACCCCATTCACCTTGTGTACATACCTAAAAGTATGGAAACTAAATATACCTCAAATCACATACACTATCAAGGGGGTCACAGTTTTTGACATCACACTATATGGGCAGAACACCTAGATCCCCGATCTAGTTTTGACATCCCCGAGGGGAACCCCAATTTATAGAATGCCCACTGTTATGTGATCGAAGGCAGGCTACCTTCTCACACACCCCAGTTTTGTCTCGTGCTTAACTCCGGTAGTAGTGGAGTGGTCCCAATAATATGAGTGAAACATGATTTTCACTCTTTAATGACACTAGTCTCAAGTTTTGTGATCTTGGGCAGTTTTGTCACTTCTCCTATCCCAAGATCCTAGCCTGAACTAGTGTTGTTGTAAGCTCATAAAAGGATTTATATGATTGATTTTATTAGTGCTTCATTTTTAGTGTACTTTCTTATTAGTCTTTGGAGGGGGATTGGACGTATGAAATATAATGAGACTCTGACTCAAACCATGCAAAAAATGATTTTAATATTCAATTCGATGAAGAGCTTATTCTACAGGGAGAAATATTTCACACATCCATGCAACATCAAACATCCAAATAATGCAGTTCAGCCTAAAAAGATTTAGACATCTATATATCCTCACTAACAACTATTTAACCCAAAAAGTTCAGAATGAAATCAGCTGTGTTCAGAAAAACTCTAAAAAAAATTCTTTTTCAAAAAGTAAATGCGACTAACACTAAATTTTCAAATAGGAAAACTAAAATTATAGCAGGAAACCAATCACAGGGATCCAAAACATAGAAGCTAATCTGACAGCCATCAACTCTACAGTCAAGGAAATAACGACAGAGGTGTAACATCAAATTTTGGTTGGGTAACGTAGGCTAGATAGGGCTACAGAGTGTTAATAGTAGGACTAACGCACTGTACCCAAGCATCAGCAGCATTATAACGCACTAGAACACACACAGGGGATGCGTTACTCAAGGAAAAGTTGCAAAAAGTGGCTAGGCAAGGACTGTTTTGGACACTTGAACTACTGATATGGTTATAGATCATATGAAATGATCAGAAATGGATGTGAACAGAATGGGAAGTGACAGAGGGAAATAAAAAAAGGCTCAGAAACAAACAATCCTAGAAGTAAGGATTAAGTCCCCAACGGAGTCGCCAATTCTTCTTAGGGGTAAAATGCATGGGTGGTAGCTGATGTAAATCTCTCTAGGGGCTTCCCGATGCTCAAGGTAGACAATCATATTAGTTTTATAGTTACAAAGATAGTGCATACATGTTTATAATAATGCATAATTGACAAAGTGAGATATTGAAGGATTACCTCTTTGCAAATAGTGGATCCGTTGGAGAGAGCTATCCAGCGTGGCAGATATCCTTCCTCACCGGCTCCAAGTCTATATCCTACAAATAAACAAAGAAAATGTGAAATATTCACAGTTGTATCACTTACTAGCAATTAAACAAGTACATAATAAACATTTAACTATGCAAATTTGAGCCCTTTATATCATGCTTCATAGACAAATAAACAATAAATGTGACACTGAAACATCAAATTGACAAAATAGATATAGTTCTATTAATATATAAGAAGGAATATTATGACCGTTGGTTGAACCAATCTTCCCTCAGTATTCTGACTCCTCTCTCTCTCTCTCCTCTATCTCTGAGTGTAATGATACTTGGGCTAAGAGTTCTCAATGACCCTTTCCAATCCTTAAGCCTCACACTCAACAATAAAGTTTCACTCTGCACACAATCAAACTTTCAACCCTTGACCAAGAGCCCAAGCCTCTAATTTATAGGAATTCGGAGGATAATCTCCTTGTTAGGGTCCCTATATTACTAGTAATAGTCCCTTATTGTTATGATTGTACCCTTGTAACCCCCATTTTGATATTATTGTGCCCTTAAATTATTATTGTTAGGTCGGCTAGGATTACATTGTGGCCCACTAGGATTACATTATGGCCCCATGGACTCCTATATATAGAAAGGAGGCTTTGTAAATTGGATCATCCAAGAATTGTTCATTTATGTAATGTATTGGAGGTTGCCCCCTCAAAGTGGCTTATTTCTAAGGAATTGATATCTCTTTTCTTCTATTTTTGGAGCTGGTTACACAACATTTGGTATCAGAGCTTTGGATTCTAGGGTTTCGCTGCTCCAAACAGGTCATCGTGGCATTTTCGCTATAACTTTTTTTATACGAAGTTTCAGAAGCTGAAATTTTTAGGGTGTGAAGCCAAAATCCTAAGGAACATCGTCAAAAAATTTCAGAGCTTGGTTCGTAATATTTTAAGCGATATGATCTGTGGAAGTTAGGTCATTTTGCAGGCTCCTCAATTTAATCTATACAAGTCATTGTGGCATTGGCGCTATAAATTTTTTTCTACGAAGGTTCAAAATCTGAAATTTTTAGGGCAAGAATCTAAAATCCTGAGGAAACTTTTCAAAAAAAATTAGAGCTTGGTTCGCAACATTTTTCGAGATGGAGATATGATCTAAAGGTAGTGCCTTTTCTGTGCCCCAAATTTCATCACAAAGAGTGATCGGGAAAAGTTCAGGCCAACTTCTCCGAGCACCGTATTTATGATGTAAAATTTGGTCGCAAGGTACTAGGACCGTAGTTTCGTGATATCAATTTCAGAGGAGGTGGTTGGGACGAAAGCAAACTGAAATGTGGAAAGTCGAAATGTTGTGCTTCATCGAACCAAATTACAATTAGGGTCAGGGATATTGGACATAATCTCTTGTCTCTTTGAGAACCGAAATCAAATGACTCGTGGTATCTAAACAGGAATTTTAGAGGGCTACGTTGATGCCGAATTTCAAATATTGAAGAGCTGCAGTCACAGAGATAATCCAATTTCAATATCGAGCTCCTCAAAAGCAAGAAAAAGGTGTGTATTTTTTTTTTTTCCGAATTGCATAAGTCTTGTTTGAAGAATCAATTTGAATTGATTCCAAGGGCATATTGTAGAATAGATATCAATATTTGGTTCTAAAATATGCCCCGTAAAAATAATTCAACACCCATTAAGCCTTCAGAAGGCTCTACTATGACTCATGAAGATGAAGAATTGCAACATGATCTATCAAAATTACAAGAGCAAGTGCAACAAATTTCACTCTCGCAAAGAGCAACAAAAAATGAAATGGAAGTTTTGAAGAAAGGCATGGAAGCGAAGATGGATGGTTTAAAGAAAGGCGTGGAAGCTAAGATGGATGGCATGGAAGCTGGCATGGAAGCTAAGATGGATGACATGAAAGACAACATGGAAAACATGAAGAATGATCTAAAAGCAGACACAGAAGGTTTGACAAAGTTGATACAAGAAATGTTTCCTAATGGTGAAAAGATAGTAGAAGACCCTCATGATGAGAACAAAATAAATGTTAGTCATGATTTCATAAACTCTAATTTTGGTGGGAAGAACCACCATATTCCAAAAATGGATATGAGGAAGTTTGATGGAAAGTGATCCCGTACGATGGATACGATAGATGGAGCAAGGTTTTGATCTCCACAACGTGGGCAAAACACAAGCGCAAAAGGTATTTATTTGCAACTTTACATTTAGAACAACATATTTGTATGGTATTTATTAGTTTTTCTTCCTGAAAAAATTGTCACTTGGTCAATTTTTACCAGTGAAAAATGATAGCACAACAGAGATACAAAGGCAAACACCTTCTTTAGCCAATTGGAGGCAAATCGTCAAAAGGGTTTAGTGGGGCAGCACATTGAGGACTTCCAAAAATTGAATATAAGGGTAACTGATATTCCAGAGGAACACAAGATTGATCTCTTCATAGGAACTTTAAAGGATAACATCCAATATGAATTTCACATTTTGGAACCTGATTCATTGGAGAAGGCATTCAGGTTGGCAAGAAAAGCTGAATGTAAAATTATGGCAACAAGGAAGCCTACCACTCAATTCTATAAAGAAGGAAGTGTTGCTACGCCTAGATTTCCACAACCTACAAGGTTGACACCACAACAATTGGAAGAAAAAAGAGCAAAAGGGCTTTGCTATAGTTGTGATAGCAAATACACTAAAGGTCATAAGTGTGCTGAGAAGAAATTATTTTACATAGATTGTAAAGAGGAAGAAGAAAATGAACAAGAAGAGGATATACACCAGGAACCAACCCTAGAAGAGGAAGAAATGAATCCGACCATATCGTGTAATGCACTGGCAGGAATTACCACTCCTCAAACTCTCAAGATACAAGGACACATCAAGAAGAAAAAGGTAATAGTGTTGATTGATTCAGGTAGCACCCATAATTTTATTCATTGTAAGGTAGCCAAGGAATTAAATTGTTTCCTATACCCAGCACCAGAATGTCAAGTGATGGTTGCAAATGGAGGAACTATAAATTGCTCTGGAAAATGCCATAATACCAAGCTAACCATGGGGGAATATGTATTGACTAGTCCAATGCTTGCCATTCCTATGGGAGGTGCTGACGTTGTACTAGGAGTACAATGGTTACAATCTTTGGGGACGGTAGCTTTTAATTTTCAAGAACTTTTCTTGAAATTTTTTTAGAAGGAAAGGAAGTCGAATTACGGGGTATTGCGGGGAAGCCAGGAAGGATAATAAGCTCTAATGTCATGACAAAGCTTCTAAAGAAAGAACAACGAGGCGTAATTGTACAATTATGCTCACTAGAAGTTCCAACATCAAAATCATCTATTTCTGCAGATCTCCAACAAGTCTTGGACAATCATTCCAAGGTGTTTGAAACTCCCAAAGGACTCCCACCTATTCGTGATCATGATCATGCTATTCATTTGATTCCAGGAAGT